>JAVQJL010000747.1:0-47464 GCA_036024295.1 Nannoperca obscura
TATATATATATATATATATATATATATATATATAAAATATTATATTATATTGAAAAAAGACCAATCAAAAGACTGGGCACTCTGTAATCACAGTCTGTATATTACAACTGACTGATACAACAGTGTCTGTTAATGTCAGTACTCATGTCTAATGTGTATTTCGTACCTTGTACCAGACAGTGGATGTTTTCAGGGAGGACAGAGCGTTGCAGGTGGCAGTTAGATCTTCTCCTTTGAGCATGACTTCTGAGTCTTTAGGTACCACCACAGCAGGGTCCAAGTCTGAGCACAACAAACAGACAAAAACAAGACGTCACAAGGTTGGGTGGAATAAATTCAGTGGTTAAAGGAATATGTCTTCTCTGCTTACTCGCTTTCTTTCTGAGATTCAGATGAGATGAGCAATATCAATCTTATGTCTGTGCATAAGTGCAGAGCTGGAGTCAAGATGAGGTTAGCATAGCTTAGCATGAAGACTGGAGGCAGGGAGAAACTAGCCTGGCTCTGTGTGAAAAGGCCTCTTTTCTTTCTTTCTGTTAGCCTGTTTCCAATATATATATTATACATATGTTTGTTTGATTGTTTCTAGATGTTGTGTGTGTGATCGTTCCTCACAGTGCACAGTGAGCTGCATTTCTCCTTTGACCTCGGTGTAGCCGTCGGTGTCCAGAGGACGACACTGGTAGATGCCGCTGTCTTTCCGTGACACTGGTGACAGGATCAACACATCACCGCTGCTTTCCAACTCCAAATCCAGCTCCTGCAACAAACACTCTCATCCATCATCTAAATCTATGTTATGATGATATAGATCATATAAAGGATGATGAATGTATTAAATTAACCTTGATTGTAAAAATCAAAGCACAGCAAAAATGACACTTTAACTCCTAAGTCACAGTTAGAACAACCGCTAACCAAACGGCCCTGACTGCTGAGTTAGGAAAAGATAAAACAGCAGTCAGCTGAGCTTTAGTATTATCCACACACAATGGATGTGTGTCTGAAAATGGGAATGAGTCTTGCCCATGAGCCCTGTCAGTGTGGCCTCCGGTCTCAGACCCCAGCCTGGATCTGCAGGGTCAGAGCTGACAGAGCTTCACAGACCTTGCACACTCATGTCTACATGGGGCCCTGTGAGCTCTGCATATCAAAAACATTCCCTACATGTCTCCTGTGTGTCACCCATTCTCTCTTGGGGACTTTTAGGGTGAGAAAATGCCTCCCATTCTTACTTGTTCTCTGTTGAAAATGAAGGGCGGCGGGGGGTTGCCATCACCCTGGCAACGCAGCTCCACAGTATCCCCCTCTTTGACCAAGCCCTGGGGTGACTCCTTCCATAGCTCCACCATGGTGGTGGGGTCTGGACACACACACACACACACACACACACAGAGAATCAAATTAAGCAGGCTTATTCAGCTAAAGTCACTTTACAAGGCCATTTCCATAATGCTGACAGCACAGGCTGTGTTTGGCTCAGCCTGCCACAGTATCACTACAAAACTGTTTTAAACAATACACCAACAGACAAATAATGTGTCTGTTAAATTTGAAACAAAATAGCCTAATTGACAATAACAAGTTTTTAATGTGTATTCAAGCAATTTAATATCGAGACAGACTAAAGAAGAAAGGTCAAAATCAAAGCAGCTGAGGCTGAAGTATCCTGACTTGCAGTCCCTGGTTTGGGCTCAGGCTCTGGAAGTGCTGGATCCTACAACTGACATCGTCAGGGTTATTTTTGGAAAGTTAAAGAAGACTTCATATGTCTTTGTTTACAGGTTAAGTAGTACTCCTCTTGACAACTAAACGTCATGTGTAAAATTTAAATGACAAGCAGTTGTTAGCCTGATAGGTTAAGGAGAAAGGGAGTAACATATTATCAAAGCCGACATGTAGATGCACCACGAGGAACCAGGGAGTGACAATTTCCCTCCATGACTGCAAGACAAGTTTGCAGACATTGAAAGAAAAAGAACCTTGCACTGTTGAGTAAATAATCCCAGCATTCAACCTCTACCTAGTGCCGTGTTTTACACAGAAGCAAACAAGTTATCAGCAGCTCTCCCATGGATGCGTTGGTGGTCGGTCCTCATGTAGGCGTCTTATGAATATTCCGCTGACAGTGGGCAAGTTTCACCAAAGCATCCCATAGCCAAATTAAACACACAGTATCTTCCATCAAGTGGGTGGGCCACAGAAAATACAATAAAGAAGCAGAAGGATTGGATTCAATAGAATCTCTACACGTATGTTACAATGATACCATATAGAGAAGAATGAACCTCCTTGACAACAGAAAGTAGGGCACAATAGATGCAATTAAGATAAAAAAATAGGATTGTTTAGATATATACATTCCCTATATGATTATTATAGAAATTGTTGTATTATAACATAACTCTTGTAAAAGAAACAGACAACTTTAAAAAACGTCATCAGCATATTTTAAGGTGAAGGAGGAATATTTCCTTATTTTTCAGATGATGTTGTTCCCTTCAGACTTCACTATCAATACGCAGGTCACTCCAGTAAGCATGGTTTGATTTGGTCCACTTCACAGCAGAGGAAACACTGAACTGAACACGTTGAGCTTCGATGTCCCAAAGATGGAAGAGGTTTGCAGCCACTATTTTACCTACATCCTGGGACAATTACTGTCAACAGCTTATGTGACACAAACATCACTTATAGACAGTGGCTGATTAGATCGCTAGATCAGACAGAAGTATACAAACACTCAGCGTTAACTCACAGTGAACAGTGATGTTGATGCTGTTGGACACGACTGTCCTGATGGCTCCTGGGATGAAGACGTTGACCTCGCAGGAGAAATGGGCATCCTTGTCCTCCTTTACCACGTTGTACTCCAGTGTGCTCTGGACGGAATAGAAGCCATTGGACTCCCGAGTCACCAGGATCAACACGTTTACATCTGGAGGAGAGACAAGACAATATAGATGTGTAAAAGTGGACCACAGCCAATACTGATACCAGGTTATAGGGCCCCAAGTACTTGGTGGAACGTGTTGAGAAACTTATTCTTGATCTACTGTGGCTTCGACTGTCCCTTCTTTGTACGCAGCTTTGGACAAAATTGTCTTATTCCAAATTAAAAATACAAATATATAAAAGAAACTAGACAAGACAGAGTCTATAGCCACGATTGCGGCTCTGTGATGCAGTATTTGAGCAGCCTCAGAAAAAGCTAACATCAAGTGTTGGGTGTGAGACACATTGCCCCATTTACATGTTTGCACTTACGTCCTGGTGCAGACATCAGTGGCATGCTGTTCCTGTACCAGGTGATGTTGGGTTTAGGGAAGCCGTTCCGAGCCTCACATGATGCAACCTGTCGCATTGACAAATCTTTATTATCTTAAGGTAGACAAACTGTTTTCATCGTAACCCTGAAGATTATTATAGTGATTGATCTCTGTGTCTACGATCAAGTGGTCCCACCTTCGATGGCACCTCACTGGTCACAGATATTCCAGTAAGGACACCCTCGATCACTGGAGCCTCTGGAGGAGCTGGAATAGGAAAATAATAACTTCAATCATTTATAATAAATACCTAGATCATGAAATAAATATAAATCTTACAGACATTGAATGAATTTTAAATGGTGGTTTGTCTGAGAAAGTGTTTTGCTGGCTTCCTTACCAAACACTCTGAGGTGGGTCTTGCCTTCAGCGTTCCCGGCAGCCAGACCGCTCACCTGGCAGAAGAACTCCCTCTCGTCAGAGAGCTGGGCGTCTTGGATGGTGAGTTGACTTCCCTGCCGGTCTTTAATCACCTCGATGCGACCACTGTAGTCTGTGTTGTTGTCCACCATCTGCTGATAGTTGTCACTGTAGTAAATCCGCATCCGTAGACTGTTACCTACAGTTCTCTGCAGGAGGACACACAGTCAGGACACACTTCACCTTTCACTCAACAAAAAAAGGATTTAGCTAGGCAGAGGAGAGGCAACATCACCCACTATGTGTTATAGTATTTATTCATATACCATGTAAGCCTGTTTGGGTTATTTTGAGTTTCTAAGACCTTGTGGCCAGTTGTTATCCTCTTATTGTACCTATTACCCATTACCCATTTGGTCTTACAATCATGCAAGAAACAGAAAAGTCTCATGCTACAGCTACAAACTGAGCCTGGTGCTGCCTGACCATGATTCGAATTATTGACTTTAAGGGGGCAGCCCTACATACATGCGCGGTTGAATAGTTTTAGACGGGCAGTGTCAGTTTTCGCAGCAGATCCAACAGTACTCACCACAAACCACTGGATCATGACAAAGCGGGGCTCGCTCTTGGCGTCAGTGAAGCTGTACTGGCAGGGGATCTGAGCCGAGTCACCCAGGTACACCTCAACACTCTCATGCATAGTCAGCTCCACCTTGGCCCACGCTGAAAAACCCACAGACATGCGCATAAATCAACTGCATGCTTCCTGCAGGTACTGTGCCATGGTGCCCACATCATTCATGAACCGTTAACACCATAAAACAGTATTAAACTCAACACAACAATGGCATTTCACCGTGGCCACGTTCTTCGTTAGCTACATCTAATTCTAATTTTGAGCCTAAACCTTCATTTAATTCTAAACTGCATTGTGTTTGGCAGATGAACGGCTGTCTTCCCAGGCCAACCTGGAGCCGAGCTGCCATGTTAGCAGAACAAAGAAGAAAAGGCTTCTTGTCCACATGGCATAATTTTCATCTCCCTTCTGCCTGGCCGACTGTAACCACAAAACCACATCTTGGCCAGAAAAATCTGTTCCCTAGGCATCATCGGGGGAATGCAGGCATGGGAAGGCTAGCCAGTTTGACACTGGGCTGTTGATTCAGAGAGCCAAGTGCTTTTTTCAGCCATGTTGGATTTGGCTGCTGTTAGAGAGCAGCCAGCTCATACAGTGACAAAGAAAAACAAAATAGCACAAAAGGTCTTTTTTTCTCAGTTTAATCTGGTTTGGAGTTGTTACGCAAGACAGTAAAGGATACTGTCGCTCCTCTCCTCTCCCTCTTACACTGTCAGGTGTCACTCTGTCATGTTTAGTGGATTTTCTGTCATGTGTTGTCACTGACCATTTTAGTGTAGCCTATATTTTTTAACTCGCCTGCTTCTGACATTGTCTGCAGGACTTTAGTTCACAAGTACAGAACAGTACAGAGACTGTTGTCTCACCCCCTGAGCCTGTTGTTTGAAGAGAGAGATGCTGTACTTACTGTTTTTATGATTGATCAATAAAATATGTTTGGTCCTGAAAAGCTGATTTCTAATGATTTTGGTAACTGCAGTCCAATTGTCAGATGAATGTAGTGGAGTAGAAAGTACAATATTTCCCTCTGAAATGCAATGGAGTAAAAGTAAAAACCAGCAGAAAATGGAAATTTTCAAGTATTTCTTGACATCCTGCTTGATATCTCTGGTTTTGTTGAATTAATTTTGATCTTTTTTATTTTCACTGTCATTCATGAGTCCGACAATGCAATGCATAATGGGTGGAGTACTCTTTTGAGTACAGGACTGAAGTAAATGTACAACCACTGAACACCATAGAATACGCTATACAAAACACTACTGGAAAACATAAAAAGGAAAGCTTTATTGTCTTAAGGCATTTCATCTATATTGTGTTTACTGATATTACTGTAGGCCACATTTTGGGTGCTGTGAGCAGCTGTGTAATGTAGGAAAACATACATTTAATCTTACAGATGGGTAAAAAAGAAAAAGATAAAAAGGACTCAGTTTTTGTTTTTGAGTTTTTCTGAATAGTTTTCAAAAAAGAAAAAAAAAACAATTAGCAAAAAGGGCTGGACCTCAGTGTCCTCATGTGTGTTTTCAGCGTTGGTTGAAACAGACCAAGCATGAAAAGAGCTTTAAGAGTCCCGTTGCCACCCTGCTGCCCCCATTCAGCCGGCTGCTCCCCCATCACACCCCCCGAAACACACACACACACACACACACCTCAGCACCAATCATTTTCACATCTCATTTTTTTTCTTTCGGCCCCTCCCTCCTCTGCCTGGGCCCATGCGCAGCCAACCATTCCCTTCAAGACAACGGGCGCGCCATTGTTCCCCCACCTGGGTGGACCAGATCCCCCCCCCCGACACACATAAATACTCCCCACTGACAGTCAGCCAAAAGATGCTTTTCCATCCTTTAAGCAAAAGTTATCGCATACTGAAGTTGTTGTTTAGTGCGAAAAAGATGATGTGAGAAGGCTTTGAGACAAGAAGCCGATTATGGAGGCTCCAGAGCAAATGTGTCACAGAAGTCAGTGTAAAAAATGTTGTGTCTCTTTGGGGCCGTGCTGCTAACTTTTCAGCTAATCCGATTAGCACTGGGGGGTTGCTGGGGATTTGGCTTCCAAAGCCAACCTGGGACCGGTCTTATCTGTTCCTGTTGTGACTTTATGCTGCATGGACTAAAGCACAAATACACATGACCCATGATCTGTGGACCCTGACAACCAAAAACTGCTGCCTGTGGGTGTGCGTGTGCATACATTTGTGGCTGTCTGGGTCTGGATGATACAGAGCTAGTTCACTGAGAGAGAAAAAAACACACACCACTCCAGAAGATTTGGATGTGTTGACAGGATCAGGGCCTGTGACTGGACAACAACAGCCAAGATGACTGGCCTGTTAGAGGGATAATCAACAGAAGGGGGGCAGGCAGAGAGACTTTCCCAGTTCAACATAAGGTACAATTACATTTCAAACAGCTGATTAACTTCTCCAGTGAAGGTAGATTTGTTCACAATATGCTGCTGATAAAATCCTAAAACTGGCAAAAGTATAATTTAAACCACCAAAGTGATTAAAGACTGATGTTTTTGTCCCAAAACATTTCTGTTTACCTCTGTCTTCTTCTCTGTCTCTCCTTTTCCTCACACCCTCGGGGTCCACATTTCCCATAAATACCAATGTGTCCCGCAGAGAAGCACAGAGGATGTTGTCGCATACAGTGCCTCTACTGTTTCTGTGCCATGAAACAATCTCCCTTCATGTGTTCAGTCTGAGGAATTACCTCATTTGTTTAGAGTAATTACTGTAAAGTCTTGAAACTAATTTGGTGATGATTTAGGCTGTTATGTAGCACGTTTTACGCCTTTGAAACATTTATACAGAAGGTGACGCATGTTAGAGGCGATAAAGACACAATTAAAAGAATAAAGAGAGACTACAAATTAGTTTTCTGTTCTTCCATTCAAGGCAAATACAGACAGACTCACACGACACGCACAATACAAATCAGACAATAACAGACATAATGGGGGGGATACTTCCAGGACAGCCTCTGCATTCATTCGCTCATTATGCACCTAACACGCAGACAATACCCTCAGACGCTAACTAAAGTGGTCGCCATTATTGGCTCTCCCATTTGATTAAGGCTGTCAGCTTAGGTCTCCAGTAGATCTGCAGCTCCACCACTGATAAGAGTCCAAATCACCTCTGACACAACAAACCAGCCTCATTTACTCACCCTAATCCCGACCCTCACGTGCCTGGTGAGCCATGAAATGAGACTGAATGCTCCTGAGAATGTCAAAACGTCCTGTAATAAGTGATCTATAAATGTGTCCACTGGACACATTTGATGTAATGCTGTAGCCATAGACAACATGGTGTCTGGAGTTTGAATATTAAAATCTGAGGATCATATAGGTTCAAAGAAAGTTGGGAACAAGCAGATACACCATTTTTTGCATAAGTAATGTCATAAACGATATTCCATATACACATTTTGGGAAAGAAAATGAGCTTTTTTGAAGCTACTTATGTGGAAATATAAGAGCAGATCGGTGTTTCAGACTTTTCCAGCACCTGGAGACCCCTTAAAAAAGAGGTTGTGTGTGGACACTGTGGGTCCCTCAGAGAGTGGAGGGTGTAAAAAGCTAGCATGTAAGTGTGGATGACAGGGAGGAGGATTTCTCAATGCGCAACCCACGGTGCAGTTTCGAACACCTGGGGGACGCTGTGTACTGCCTGACATCAAAGAGTACAGACACACACACACACACACTCCCACACAGTGAAAGCATACAGCACTACAGTGTAGATGAGAGCTCCTTGTCCTACTGATGCCTCTGTGCTTTCAGGAGCAGCATCTGGCACAAATCTCCCAGCAGCCGGTTCCCTGGGTGACAGTCAGTGGCAGGGAAGGGTCCGGGCTTTATTCTTTCACAGAGAGATAAGGAAGTGCTGCAAATCTCCTCAAAGGCACCTCTTTATGCATCACTGACCACCCCCCACCCCCCCTCCCCTTTCATGCAGCAGAGCAGAGCATATCACAGTTCCAGCAGCTCGGGACTTCGTACATGATTACTGATGAGGTGGACTCACTCAGGTTCAGACTAGTGGAAATGTATGGGGCTGATCCCGACCTTTCATTCACAAGACTCTGCATTGTGCAAACTTTTTTTTTTTTGCACTTGCACCTGTTTTCTAAATTCTTGACTCCAAACAATCCCACATGAACTTGAGTTTTCTGCCTGCAAAGACCACCTCTTTTGCATAATCGTCATATCATATTATTTATTGTTGTGAAAAACAGTAACTGTAGGTTTTTGTGGCCTTGTGGTGGGTAGAAAACATATCAGGGGGTTTTGTACCCTGATAAATCCATTTTGCTCCCTTGTGCTTAAGACTGAGCTGTGTCTGTGCAGAATTTGCTGGACTTGACTTGGTTACACACACCGTGTTCCTCTTTTGGTCCTTGACTGTTTTTTTCTATATTTAGATTGAGACATATAGTCACCTAAAATTGATATATTTGTATTAATTGTGTCAACAAAATGGAATCTGTGTTTTGTGGTTAATGCTCATTTTAAGAAACGTGTGGAGACTGGCATCTGAAGTCTCAGAGATCTGTCTGCATACCCGCACATTTCTTCAAAAACAAATCATGTTGCCATGCTGGGAATGTTTCTCAACTTGTTATATGGGTTTCACTACATCTTCCAACCTCTAACAGTCCACCAACACTGGCTTTTAAAGAATTGCTAATCATTCCCACTGGTTAGGAACTTCTTCAGCAGCTGCATTAATTTTTCATCATCACACCCGATGGGTGAGGCTTCATTAAAGGAGTAACATGAATGTTTTATTTATGCTTGTATCTGATGTTCAGCAGTGAGTCTGGCTTGTTCCTCTGCATCCACTACCCATCAATAGGTCCCCTATAGAGCTGCTGGGCTCTGGCATGCAGGTTGCTCCACAGCCACAGGATGGCTAATTAAAGGTCAACAGGCTAAACACTGTATCTACATCAAGGGGGGGTCTCCTTAAGCTATCAGCAGAACAAAAACTCATTTGGAGAACAGGCCTAGGGTAACACGTTTTCCTAAAAACTCATTTAGCAGTTGTGCATGCCTCATTGCTAGAACCTCAACTCTGA
Source organism: Nannoperca obscura (assembly GCA_036024295.1). Taxonomy (NCBI): domain Eukaryota; kingdom Metazoa; phylum Chordata; class Actinopteri; order Centrarchiformes; family Percichthyidae; genus Nannoperca; species Nannoperca obscura. Next base: position 9,423 of record JAVQJL010000747.1, read on the forward strand.
AAATACAGAAATACAACCGAAATGTATTATTTAGTCCTTCTGCTTGCCAAAATCAGACCCAGTCTAAATATAACTGTGTATTAATCATCATCTAGTACCTGAATACAGTAACAGTTCCTGAAACTAATGATGGAACTGGGAACCAGAGCAACTGCAATAACTGTAATTCTGTTTGGTTTCCATTTCAAACATAAATATCAATTCAAGGATACATGATTGGATTTCCTTCCCCTAAATGGATTGGTGTGTTTGGACCAAAGACAAACCACAAGTATGGAGCACGTCCTGACCTATCAAGAAATGCCGTTATTAAAACAACCAAATATAAGAAGCTTGGTTACTCTAACATTCAACAGCATGCCGAGTGATGCCACTTCACCGAAGGTGGACAAAATGACATTATGAGGTAGACAACATCTGGAAACAGAAGTGATTCCGTCTTCGTCTCATATTAAAGTGTGTGAAAGACGAGACATTAAGGTAAGAGCGGCCAGGTATGAGGCCTCAGCTGTTATTCTAACACTATAAATAGGAGACCTTTTTTCCAATCAAACCTCTGACGACAGCAGGCTGATTTGCTGCTGTACTCCAACAAAGGCCTTCTTATCCCAGTCCCTGTGGTCATCATCACGGTGCTGAATATCCTTGAAAGCTACAAACTAGGTGCCAACTAAATCAAGCTTTCCCTCTACCATCCAGCAGGAAGGGCCAGCCTGAGGTAATCGCTTCCATTTCAATCTCCAGACACCAAAAACTCTGCTAACTTTGAATATTCAGTACTATTTTTTGGCACGTTTACCTTTATTGGAAAGTTGATAGTGTAGCTACGACAGGAAATATGCAGAAAGCCAGGGTTATGACATGAAACAAATGAAGCAAGTCAGAATCCAACTGCTTATATGACATGTCTTAATCACTAGGGCCCCAAGAGGACCCCTGCAGTCAGTACTATTTTTCTTGTAACCACCAAACCACCATGATGCAATGTAACTGCAGGGTTTTTAATCACAGAAAAAGAATCAGATGTTGAGAATACATATGCAGCAGTTCAGTTGTCATGTCAGGGAGCAATTTTGATGCTAACTGGAGAAAATGTTGCAGAGTTACAGTCCACTGTGGTTCATCTGACACAATGGCAGAGCTGGTCTCACCTCACTGAGGTCAGTGTTCCTGACAATAATGCAGCAGTGTTAAAACATTTCACTCACCACTATAGGAAGTCAGTAATCATGACCCAAATGACGCAGGGAAAGAAAAATTTTGTTAATACATGAAAAGGGTTAGCCGCCGATCCACTAGCTTCTGTAGCTTGGACACAATCTCTCACTGAGGGTTTCTTTCATCTGTCTTTCTGGAAAAAGTCTAACATGTTTCTGGAGTTTAAGTGAGTTTAAGTAACACTGAATAACATTAGATCTCTAATTACTTGTTTCCAGTGCGTCAAAGTTTTGGCAAAAGTTCAGTAAGGAAGATCTTTTCTCTCACGTTTGGCTGTTATTTCTGTATGGGTAAATTCTTTCCATGGTAATGTTCTCAATCACTTCCACCCCCAGTCTGTCAATCATCTTTCTGCCTGCGGAGTACCTTGAGCTAATCGGTCCCCGGATGTTGTTCTTTACTTGCAATTCTGTCATTTTATCTTTCAGATCTACTTCCACCAGTCCACCATCTCCCCCATTACTCTCAGGATGTTCCAGGACATTTAACTGAGAGTTCCCATCATCCAGCTGCTGGCTTCAGTAACTCTGAGGGATCCTGTCTTATCTCGTATCTTCATATGGGCCTACGCTTCATGAAAATGCTCAACACGGAGTCTTATTGCCAAAGCCTTTCTTTGTTTCTAACCTGAATAAATACTGTTTAAACTTTCATAAAAATGGAGCGATTGGTTTAAAAAGAATTCAAGGAGCCTACATTGCAGCAGAAAACAAGCAAGAAAGTCTTCAAAAGCAATGGGATGGATAACTAATTCCTCTGGTCTTCGTACAGAACCACATAATAATCATTTATGCAAACAGGCTGAATCTATTTAGTGGGAATGTATAGTGAGTTGGCTGCGTGTTTACACCAAAGTCTTACACAATTAACTTTAGTGCTGATTGCGAGCTACTCCTCTATCATACACACACACACACACATACAAACATCACAAACACTTTCATTTATATTTGTTTGAATTTATTTATTTTTTTACATTGTTTTGTGGGTCTCTGTCTGTTTGTATCTGAATGTATTAGCATTCAAGCCGTGGCTGTCCTACAACAAAGCCCTATTTGTGCACTGCCTCTCCTTTTATCCCATCTACCAGACATGAGGCGAGCTGTCGGGCGAGCGTGCCACACCTAATTCACCGGGATCAGAATGGAGAACCCCAACTACCCCCCTCCCCCCCAACTCCCCCCCACTGAGAAGCTTAATGCTCTCAAAGAGAATATCAGAGTGATCACAGGTGCACTGCTGTGTTAATGAGGTGGAGAGGCTACTCCCTGTGCCCAGGCTAGTCCTACTATCCCCCCCACACTCTCCACACACACAGACACACACACACACACACACACAAAAGCTATGTTGTTTGGACTGCATTAAACTATAATCTCAATTCCGTTGACAGACTCCCCCACCAAACCCAACGTCCGATTTTCCAGGTGTGAAAATGGGCAGAGCTCCAATCACCTCACATACGATTTTCTCCACATTCCTGTTTCTACAAATTACCACATTCACAGTTGAACTGCAATAAACTCCCCATGTCTGGCTGTGATACGTGACAGCGTGCTATCAAAAAATAGAGTGAGACGGAAACTGGGATGAGAAACAGCTGGACGTGACAAACATTCAGGTAGAAGAAAGGCGTGTTCATCCCTCCAGTCGAGACTTGGAGAATCCCGGCTCAACTGGAGATCTGATGCTATCCAACTACAAGAAACACAAGATTAACATGAGCCTTTTAAAATAAACATATCAGTAAACAGGGTTACCTTTCAAATGGTGTTTTTACACGTGGTCATCCACTGTGGGCCATATACGCTCATCCATGTACGGAAGAAATCAAACGACCCACTGTCCTTTTGTGGGAGGTCGTTATAAACTCAAACAAATGGACTGTTTTTCATTGTTACACCATTGAAAGGCTGAAAATAATTCATTCATTCAATACATTTGCAAATTTATTAATTAACTGTTTGGTCTAAAGAATGTCAGAAAATAAAATATTGAGTTAAACAGTTAAGTTTGCGTTGTCTCGGGAGTTTTGAGTTGACATGTACACAGCTGTTCTGAGAAGAGAAACATGAACAGCATTGATAGGAAGGGTTGCATATATATGTGTTGGTCGGCAAATCTATTCCTGTAATGGAATCTTATCAAATCTCTAAAACCGAGCTCTGTGCAGCTGCTACACTGCAGCAGGGCGGTATATTCACAGAAAACTATAAAAAATGAAGATTTTAAGATTAGATTAGACTTTCTGATGTCAGTGTTTTGTCTAGTTAATCAGTCCATCTTTTGTTTGGTGAGCTTTGTAGATGTTCTAAGGTTGAGTTCAGAAGAGTGCCGCCCAGACGGTGTCAGGCATCTCAGGGTGGGGGAGGGTCGTTTGTGGAGGAGGGCGGTGATGAGGAGCAAACAAAGCACATGCTCTATCTTGACAAGCTTTTACTCTGGAATATTATCTCTTAATCGACTAATTATCAGAATCAGAATAAGAATCAGCTTTATTGGCCAGGTATGTGTACATACTAGGAATTTGACTCCGGTATTTATCTCACTCTCAATATACATCCATGCAGTAAGTGAGGACAATATGTACAGTGCATGTGAAGATGTTTTGCCCCCAATAACCTGGATAGTTGTTGTCTGCACGTTGTTACGCCCGGCTTGTGTGAGAGAGACAGTATGTTAGAGTCAAAGGTTCAAAACATGTTCCCCTTCACAGCGGCCTGAACCTAAAACTCGCGTATTTTCACAACAAACTTGCCCCGTATTTCACGTCAAAACACAGCGATCGCCTCCAGCATGTAATAAACCCTTTCTCCTTTTACTCTAACAGGAGTCACATGCCTGCAGCCGGTCAGACACAATGTCAGACACAATGATATATTTGTGTTCAGAACTCATAACCAGTTGCATTGTTTGATATGAGAGCAGGGAGCAGCTCAACTCCTACTTTATCTTGATCTCTAGACTGGGAGACTCCAGTTCTCATGGCTCAGCAGACAATATCCTCCACTTGTTTTATTCACTCCGCCGCAGCGTGCCAAGACCTTGAGCCAGGGCTGTGGTTATGACTGGATTCCCAGTCGTCGGGTGGCACTGTGTCCTGCTGGGCTGGGGACGATGGAGGAGGTGGGGTTCACGTTGACACAAGCAGCTGTGAACAATAGTAAATGTCGCCCCCATTCCCATGCTGTGGAGGACAGGGGCAGCTGGGGAGGGGAGCGCTCCAACACCTGTGGGCAGCCCATTTCTCAAGTGATTTCTGGGAGGGAGTGTAGGGAACAGTGAGAAGAGAAGAAGAGAAGAGAGGAAGGAGGGCAAATAGGGGTGTGGGGTAACTTAGAAGAGTATTATCACAGGACCACACACAATGAAATGCCTGTTGATTTCCCTCTCGCACACCTGTGCATCTATAAAAAATCTTGCACTTCCATGTATTTCTTCACTTTAAGAGTGATAAAATGTTCCTGTTATTCATGTTTCATGTTTAAAAGCTGCACAAAAGAAACTTGCCTGCAAGTTGTGCACTGCACATACATGCTGTCAATCAAAGGGCTTATTCTAGCTATTAAATATATACACAGATACACGTAATCATTTATAGCATTCAAGTGTATTTCCATGTGCTCAGAGGTCTGAGATCTGTTTCCCCACTCAGTCAGAGTAAATGGTTCTCATAGTTCAACCTGAGTTTAATGGAAAAAATCTGGTAATGACTTGGGTCATTTGAACCATTGAAGTTGGGTCTTTAAGCTGCACTAATCAATAATTTTATATTAACAGTGGACCAAATGACTATGTGTAATGTGAAAGGGGTCATTCATAGAGATGAACCCAGAGATTTAGCACCTGACTCTGCATTTCGTCTTTGCTCTACAGTGCGTTTTAGCTTCTTTTAGCTCATCGGTTTGGCTTTATGGCCCACAAATGTACGGTTTTGGTTCGTTGTTATTCTTCTCATCAACCTCATCTGATCAGCAGCATCGGGCAGCTGTTTTCTGTGAAAAAGCCCTACAAGTTCACTGCATGCTACCTGCCTACTGTCTAAACTACTTTATTTGTTGCTGATAATCCCCTATTGCACAGGAAAACTGTGTGTGCAAAACAGAAGATGGTCTGTTAGCTCTGGTGAATGTTTGGGTAACAATATTATTGTTAGCCTTTGCTTTCTCTTCGTAATAAGTTGGCAAACCTGCAGATTTGTTTAGTATAGTTTCACTGCTTGTGTTGGACCCGTTGGCACATCTGACTTTCTAAAAATGTCACAGCATTCGCAGATCTTCCAAATAAATTTGTTTAGTTTAATGCCACTCCTGAGAGGAATGATAACAACAATATAAAGATAATATAATACAATTTCCATCATGGAGTTGGAAATCACTGTTTAGTTTCCACAATGTCCCTGGTGCTTTGAACAACACCAACATCTACCAAACAGAACAAAAGGAACAAGAGCAGTCAACACATGTGGCAAAGTCAGCAGCTTTATATATAAGAAGAATCTATACGCACAAGCGGTCATGAGACAAAAGTTAGATAACCCAATTTTATGCTGAAACATGTATAAATTAAAGGTCCACATACAGGCACTCTGGGAAAATCCTCCGCTCTGAACACTCCTCTTTGATTAGGCGGTTGATCTTTTAACAGCGTCCAATATCAGGGCTGAGGGAGTGGGGGAGGATTTGATATTTAAGCATCTCTTTATCCTCTGCCTTTTGAAATGTCAAGTTCAAAAGATCCAGACCAGCGGCCTTGATCTGTGAGCTAAGACGACCCGGAGAATTATCCCGCAACTCCAAACCGTCGTCTCGCAGAGGCAGAGGCGACCCAGTCGCAAGACGGTACACATGGAGTGTTATTAACTCTGATCATATTAAAGTCTGTAAACAGGCTTTTGATGTTGGCTCCTTGTGCTCTGATCAGACCTGCTTAATCAAATCAAAGCAGTGTTTTCTCTGTAGTGAAATGCTCGTTGTGTGTTTGAGATTTTTCTAATTGAACAGAACCCTTTTCTATTAGGACACTTTCCCAAGCAGTCTCTCTGATGTTACGCTCACATCCCACCGTGTGTCAAGTCCCATCAGTTCGTGGAAGACAAATACGAAGAGGGTTTGATGTCTATAACGAAGACAAGTGATGAATATGATAATTTTCAGTAGAGCGCCAGTGTTTGCGAATGAAGTACTGCCAGTTCATTTAGAGCCAAACAGAGCCCGATGTCCTGCTGAACAGGAGCCCAGCCAGGCGATGCACTGAAAATAAGAGTTATATGCCAAAGATAGAGCAGTGCCAATGCCATGTTGTTCACCTTACAACCCCATCACAACTGGAGACTGGAGTATACACATAATCAGTGACAATATAGTCAAACTAAGTTGTAATAATAGTATAGGATGGTTTTAATCATTGACAAACATTGCAATAAACACTTAAAACCTGCTTACAACTCGACTGTAGTGAATTATAAACCATTTATTTATGTAAAGTTATTTTGTCATTTATTTTCTGTGTCTGTTACAAAGTGGTTTAACAGTCACTCTTTCCAGCTTTGGGGATTCCCGAGCTGATACAAAACATGTTTTTGAGCTTTTGAGCGGATTACATTTTATTTACCTGAGACAGTTGTTATCAGTGCAAGATGCTGCTGCTTTGCCCTCAACAGCCAGACAACATTTTGTAAGCTCAGTTTTCCCCAAAACATTTCAGTCTATAAAGCACTTGAGAATCGAATCAGCTCAGTTCAGACACGTACAGGACCGATCAACTAACATTTAGATGATAGGATGATCAAATGCTTATAGCAACAGCTTATGGCAGATTGAGTCCACACAGCGATGGTAGTTAATGACGTAGGAAAACACATTGGCAGGAAGAAGAGAACATCAGGGCAATATAACCCTGAAAATGCTGAATCAGAGCCGAATAAAGTTGAAATATTAACTTTATTCCGGAAAGTTTGAAAGGTTTTAAAGTAGGTTAAAGTTGAGTTTAATCACAACCAAAGTATCAGCTAATTCTTTTGGTCACCTCTGAGTTTTCTGAGGTGAGGCTACATCCATCACGGCAGTACCTTTGACAGCATGACTGCCTCTTATTAAAGGGGCTCTCCACTGATTTTACACATGAGGATCACTTTTCTCACTGTGGAGAAGCGACTCAGCCAGTGGAAACAGTTTTATAAGGTCTTCTGTGGCTCTGGAGGGCCTGAGAAAACCCGGACAATGTCATTGGGGTTATCTCAGCTTGGGCTTTGAGACGTTAATTCAAGACCAGCCTGTGTGGGGGTGTAGAAGTCAGGCTATTTCGTCCTCTTGCTGCTCTTTTGATCATGCTTTTTTTCCCGTATCTGTCTCTTGCATGTCGCCAGACTGTATGGAAGTTCATCACTAAACCACTGCAGCACCCGTTCAAGACCAAATATTAAAGAGAAAATCTAAATTAAAGGATACGTCTGGTGATATTCAATACTTTTCTTATTGCCAGTTTATCAAGCCAGAACCTGATATGGCTTAAGCTCTGTCCCACAGACCTCAACTAAAAACCATTAAAAACACATCAGTGAGCCACACCGGTGCAATTCCCTTCATTAAGACGACCACGGGCACCAAATGTGTATTAATGTCTCCAACAAATGTACTCTTAATTCCTGTTTGGGTGATGTTTGATTAAAAACTACAGTGCCCAACTGTTTTCTTATGATTTACTTGTTCAGCAGGAACAAATGGGGCTTGGGGCAGAGTGTATACAGACAGGGTTAGGAAGTCTTTTCATGAGATCTACCGAGAATTACAAATGTTTTTGTGAGCATTGCCAGCCTCAACCTTTGAGTGCACAGGTCCTGAGAAATCTGAGCCTGTTGTCTCTTAGCAACTAATCTGTAGGATTAATGTATGTCTGTAGGAAAATTCTTTTAGCTGACAGCTAATCTCTCTCAGCCTGTGTCACTCACTTTTCTCCAGCTCCGGGTTAGAATTAGTGATGGAAACCTATCCAATGTAGCACCCAAACTCATAATAGTCATATTTCACACAGACATACGTCATCTGGTATCGTGCAGACTGCTAGCAGAGGAGGGTGGGGAGGTGGGGCAGGAGATGTATGTTGCTGTCACACATAATATCTTTGCCGCTGGGCAACAAGCACCGCACGGTCGTTAAACATCACTGATCTAAATGACAGTCCCAGTAGGTGGTGAGATATAAAGAACTGATGGACAGACATATTCCACTCAAGAACATGACAAGATCACAATCTGAATTAATCATTTTCAGTCATCATACAGTCGTTTCGGTCTGTGGTGTTTCTTACTGCTCCACCTATATTTGCCATGTGTTATGTACCACATAACAAGCACAACAATGTGTTTTTTCAGGCCTGTCGATATCAGTGTTCCTGGTCTCTGCTGGGCAGCAGATGCCAAGCTGGCTGGAGGTGGAGGAAGTCCATGGCGTCATGAATCCTCCGGCGCTGCAGGGGGCTTTGCAGAGTCACAGATTTCTGTGTGCTGCTCAACCTTACTAGGGTATTTTTGAACGTGGCTTCCAAAAATAAAACTACTTTCATTTACTTCGCTTTTTTGACCTAATGTACGTATAGCTAGCTGACATCCTGTATACAGTAAGGGATCGTGAGAAGTACAAATAAACAGCTGATGACTGTGCAGCACTTCAGGAGCCATCACTTATTAAATGGGACTCTGGATGGGGTCTCTTATATCGATATGACTGCATATTAGATAAGTATGACATATGCTGCAACTTAAACATGATGGGGCAAATCCCTCCTCCACTGGGGTCTTAAAGCTGTACTACAAACACACTTTACATAGGAGTAACGGGCATCTTTGGCTTTGGCTAATCTAACTTTAATAGGTACTTTTTGCTGCCACTAAAACCTACAACACAAAAAAGGTAACAAATATTATCTGAAAACTGTTAGTAAAGATATTTTCTGCTACAGTGTGGTGTAATAACACTTAAATGTAAGCTTGCTGCAAAAAAGTAATTTGGTTAAACCACACCCACATTTTCAGACCAAATGAAAGCTGACGTTCAAAAGTCAGATTCATAAAAACATTAACTCTGTCTATTCCGCCCACTTTCAGTCACCTATCAAGGTCGGGGGCATTTTCACAGCAGGGCAAGCAGAGCAGCCAAAATGTCTGTTTCCCCGGCAACCTCATCCAGGTCCTCCAGTCTTCATGGGGCGGGGGTTCCCTGACAGATGCCCAAACCACCTCGAATGACTCCCCTCAGTGTGGGGAGACTGCAGTCTGGCACCAGGCTCTGCTTCTGTCACCCACTGATGATGTCAGAAGAACTACAGCGAGACTTTGGCTAAGATAAGATTCATGTTCTCGTCTCCTCCTCGAGGGATGCCCGGAGGTCTCGCTGCTGTCACGGCTGAGAAGTGAACTCAGAACTGAAAAAATCACTTCCAAGAACACAAAGACTATTATGGAGTCAGAAAGTGAAAAGTCCCACGAGCTAACACGCTGGAGGAAACCTCACTTTGGCCGTTGCATTGTATCATTCTTAGTCCAAAAGTCCTGCTCACTGCTTTATGAGAAGTCAAACTCGACATTTTGACTTGAAGGTGACACGAATAAAGCTGTCCAAAATGGAAAATTCATCCTTGAATATTCAAAGCAAACTTATTCAAAGCTATCTGAAAGGAACATGAAAATCATTCGAAATCATCACATATTTTGCACTTGGCAAAATTGTTCAATGCACGGGCTCACAGAAAATCACTAACTCTTCCAGCCAACCTGCACAGACCGCACCAGTAAAAGCAAATGTGTCTGGGGTTTATTCTGCCTCTATTAACACACACCAATTTTAATTTCTTTGGAGTATAATGCTGGCTGCCACAGAGCTAGATAATCCATCCCGCTAAGCATGATGTCTTCATTTGGTTTTGATTCAAGTTATTTTTATTAGCGTTTTCCAGCTACTAAATAAATCCTCATAAACACGGTTTTGGTTCAGCTTTATCACATTCTCGAACGTCCAGGAAGGTTTGACACTGGATTTTTTTTGTCTGTAAAGATTGACAGGAAACAAATGCAGCTAAAAAATAAATCAAATTACATGCAGGAAACATAGTAAAGGAAATCAAATCATGGTTTTAAATTACCGACGACTTTGATACTCAACTCTGCATCTTATATCAACCAGGAAGGTGCTTGCCAACAGCTAACCACAGCTTTTATCTTATCATTAGTAATTCAGAGAGTCTTCAATCCGGTTTTTACAGTGCATGGGATAGTGTTTTCTAGAGCCTTGACATGTCTTTATTCTAAAATTGCGGTTGTGGAAGAAGCCCCACAGGGCAGATTCCAGTCCCTAAATTTGAGCTGCTGAGGTGGATCACATTACAGCTTCCATCAGACACGTCTTCAAAAGGCGCTGGCAGTGTCTGGCAGCCACTAAATTGCCTCAAAAGTCAACTTTGCACGAGGCTCCTTAATAAATCCTGTCTGTGACTTGGACATCACCCCTCAGTGTCTGATTCTTATCTGTGAACAAAGCCTGTTATCACGTCCCATGTCAAGATCTGCAATATTTCTCAACAAAGCCCACAACAAGACACCATGCCGTTTCTGTTATAACCAAACATCTACTCTAAAAAAGCTTGTTATTCCATCTGCATGTCATGGAATCCATATTAATGACTTTCACAGTTAGAAAAGGACACATTTGTTTGATCTTTTCCAATTCAAATTCAGCTCGTCTTACTTCAAACTGCCAGGCATCTGTCTCAAATTCCTCCCACACACATACTCTATGACTTCTGGTATCTGGATGGAGAGTGAGGAAATACATACAGATTGTGTTTTCATTCTTCTTTAACAAATCAAACTCACTAAATGTTAGTTTTGCCCAAGTTTGATACTAAGCACAGTAATCACAAAGTATCAAAAACTGTAAAGTACCAAAAAAAAGCTTGCAGCTGCATCTGATCAGATCCGTGATCTTGTTTACTTATTCTTCCATATGATAGATTCAGATTTAAGTCAAACGTTTGCCAGTTATACACAGTTTTATTAAGTAAAAGCTCTTGTATGCTGCTTGTGTTTGTTTTTATCTACATCACATTTCTGGTATCATTGGTATTCATTTAGAAATAAAGTTAATAATACGCAGCATATCACACAACACAGATTTAAATAGTTTATACTTGCGCTGAAACGATTATTCAGTTCATTATTAGATAACCAATTAAGTCAGTTTTAAGCAAAAATGCTAAACAAATCACTGGGTTTCAACTTGAATGTGAATATTTGCTGGTTTTCTTCTGTGACAATAAACTCAATATATTTGGGTTTTGGACTTTTGCCTTTGGCTCTATAAAATTGTGATGGGAATTTTTCACTACTTTCTAACATTTTATAGACCAAACAATAAATCACTGAATCTAGAAAATAACCTGCATTATGAAAATGATCAATATTTTTAGTCCTGCTTGTGTTACATTGATGCAGAGAGACAGACAGACTGGAAATATTCGAGAGAAATTCCACCGTCCGATCAACAGTTGCTGCTGGTTTTCCTCCACCGGCTCATTTTCTGCCTTTCTTGGTTCTCCAGAGGGACACTTAAACAAAGAGATGAGCCCTCTGGGGAATCTGCCAAACAAATGCCCTGCAACCACTGACTGAACAACAGAAAAAGACAAAAATAATTAGGCCTGCACTATGAATCAGCTGAGGGGGAGAGTCCCAAACAAAGCATGAAATGTGAGTTAAATCTGGCCCTCTACCATTGCACTGATTGTTGAGCCTCAGGGGCTGGGATAACATTTACAGACAGCGCTGACATAAGACTCTGTAATCCTGCTCGACATATAATATCATACATAGACATCCCCTTCACTTCTTCGTGCAAAGTTAATAGTAAAACGCACATAATGTCGAGAGTGTTGAGATATTGTGGACTTCTAATGTGCAGATTCTGCACTGAATTCACTAAGAAAACCTGAAAAGTTTATTTGAGAATGAGGCCAGATTTATTTATTTATCATTTAAGTTCTCAACCGACGGATGGTTGCATAGTTTATGGCAATGAACAGACTAATCAGAAAAAAAACACTGCCAGATGTATGCCATATCCATGGCATGGCACAGGCCATTAGCACAAGAGGCAAACACCATGAAAGCCGGTCGGGTTAGCCCCGAGGTCGTCATGAATATTCATATGCACATGCACAAGATGAACACAGAGATGTGTTTTCACCATCAAAGTCAGCCTGGATTTCAACTGACTTCGTTTTAATTTGAGACAACAGATGTGAATGCAGGTTGATGTGACGGGCAACTGACTGGCACAGTGCCAGGCATAATGAGCTCCATCATTTAACCTGGAGGAACATATTGAAAAATAAAAACATTGCTACAGATATGCATGGTCTCCAGATGATGTGTTTTAATGACTGGTGATCCCCTGACTTTTCCTCTAGCGCCACCATGAGGTCAACATTTGTGGTTTTGAGTGAAATGTCTCGACTACTACTGGATAAATAACTAAGTTGCATCATTAGGTCCAATTTCAAATTTCTTTGGATACAAATTCATTGTTAGTTTTTGGCACCGCCTTCTGAATCACTCAAAAGGTTAAAGAAGTGGCCGGTTCACACCTTTCTTTCACGCTGAACTAAAAACACTGGAATCTGAAACATCCGTTGCTTCTGTGATCTTTGACCCTGAAATGTCAGGAGAAACACAGACATTACCTGTTGTATTTACTATTTTGTCACTTTTGTCGTGTGTACTCATGACATCACTTTGAAACTTAATCCTGGCGATGAGCTGAATGCTGCACTAAATACATCTGTGCAGGCTCCAGGTGACACATCGGGCTGGCTGTTTGAGGACTTGGCATTCCTCGGGACAATGAGGTGGAGCCCTTGAGCAAATACTGAAGACAAGTCGCTGGCATCTGCATTGTTCCAAGAGGAAACATATCTCATATCCATTACAAGAGAACAGACTTAGAAGATACAAGTGAAACCTCTAACCAATGACATAGTGCTGTGGTCACGTTTCATACACACCTAAACCCCTCAGGATTTAAAGGGGAAACGGTGCTTTCCACCCACCAGGAGAAATCATTTATTGTGAACAGCCTGCCTGATTAATGGGTAACATTGCTCTTACAACACTCTACAGTTATTCAACCTGAGTTAAAACAGGTTAATTAATGAGCCCAAAAATGAACTGTTCTGAAATCAAACTGGTTTAGTTTGGCATCAGGGTCTCTTGTCCTTGCTGGTTTGGACACTTTGGAAGTACAGAGTCTTCCAGTTTCTTCAAAGATGGGCTTTGCATGTGGGTGGTATGCTACGTAGTGCCAGCTTCATGTGCGAATCTTCAAAGCTTGAACAAGCAAGAAAGCTGACATGAAATTATTTGCATACAACTCTTTCCTGTGTGCTCCTACTGCGTCGGTCAGAACTGTTGACGACAACAAGGGCAAAGTAAATATTCCCAGGCTCCGTCCACCGCACTCAAAAAGGAGGGGGCATGAGAGAGGTGTGTGAGGGGACACAGGACGGAGGACACGGCTCAGAAAAGGCGGGAAGGAGCAAAAGACCATTGTGGTGTACAATTTCTCTGTAACATGAGCCCCTGCTTGTTGCCCCCCAGCAGAATGTGCCTTGTCCGATGGATTGCGCGTCAGGTGTGTGCAGCTGCTGGCTAAGCTCTTGTTTGCAGACCAAAGAGGGAGAGAAGTGGGGAAAGGACGAAGGAAAGGCTTCTCAATGGAGGCCATACTGGAGGTTTTTTTGTCTCTCGCTCTGGCAGTGATGGGACCCCTGCCAAGACTTGGATTGTGGCCCAAGAGAGTGCCATGTGTCCCACAGATGGGCCTTCTAAATATGAAGGGACGTCATGTACAGATGGCCAATTTTGCCTGTGCGGCGTTTAGAGACAAATGGCCAAATCTGCCAAAGACAGAAATACGACTAATGAATGTCTTATTTTAAAACAAAGAAAACAGGACTGTCTTATTTCATATACACGTACACATCTCTAAATATATGCGTGGTTTATTTGAAAGGTTACATACTAAAAGTTACGTCCTGGTGTCTGAAGACAAAGATAGCACTGCTCGTGAGTGTGCACTTTAAATGCGATAAAAGAAATGCCTTATCATATCATGATATTAACAATATTGTGGTGTGTTGACATATTTATATCATGGCTAAATCTTAAGAGAAGAAGTGCAGGTCATTAATCACTTGCATACTTTTACTGTGGATATTAATTCATCTGTTTTTTATGCACTTCTGCAGATCGCTCTGTGAGGCTGTTTATGTTATGTTCCACGAGTAAGGATTTACTAAAATATGAAAGGAATTTCATTTCATGCTACTTCATACTTTCATTCTTTTTAGCAACATTAACTAAAGTTATTAGTTATAAAAACCATGTGCATTTAAAAAACAATGCATTTTAATATACCAAATTAAACTGCTCAACAGAAAATAACACAGTTAACATCCCTGCAGTCAGCTACATCTTTAAAATATTGCTTTCATGTTAATGCATCAGTACTAATATATATATATATATATATATATAAATTAAATAATAATGTAAGGCTGACAGAACCCATTTTGCCCCTAAAGCAAAAACCTTTACTTATACGTTAAATTTAAGTTTATACTTATGTGCTTATACTTTTAGTAAAATGTTGGACTTTTACTTGTAATGGCAGTGTTTTTAAATGGAGGCATTACTACTTTTACTGAAGTAAACACTCTGAATACTTCTTCCATCAGCGCCTGTTCTCGTTGGAACATCACATAACTGAGTAAACACTGATTTCTCAATCAATATGAAGTGTGGGCCACCAGGACAGACTGGCTGTCCACATTACGAGCTGCTAAATGTTCCTCTGAGTATAGATAGATATTGTGGTTTATCTCTTGAGGTAAATAACTGTGCAGATGACTGTGTGGACGTGAATGTGTAGATAAAATGGACTTTCCAACCGGGCAAAAACATACCTCTCATCACACTGCTCTTACAATACTGTATACAAATAATCAATCCAGTGCAAGCAGTGCAGCCAAAACCAATATTTGGGATTCAAAGAGGCTTTTAAGAAAACAACCCCCTCAGCACTCTCCCAGCACGGCGAGAAAAAACTCTGATGTGAAACCCTGCAGCACTTTCATCACTTAAAAAAAAAGAAGAAGAAGAAGTGTGGTTCTGGAGACATTGTTCACGTTTCTGACAGTGTGTGATAAAAGTGTAGCGCTCTGGCACTGCTCCATGACAAGTTCTTCACCCCCTGAATGCACACGGATGTTCCTCCCTCTCGTGAGTAATTCCCTACAATCCTCTTTCTGACTGACTTTGCTTAAACAACCTTCTCCAGCTCCTAAAACAGGTCCCATCTTCTTTACGGTGGATCGTTCGCCGTATAGATTTTTCACTGCACTGGATGATGGGCTTTGAATAACACACAAGTGAGGGATGTGTTGGACAGTTCTTCAGCAACAGAAAGGTAGTCAATACGGGAGAAATTCCCTCCCAGAAGGACATGGATCAAACTACAGAGGCAGCTGTTGGATATAAAATCCCACTCAAACATCAACCGTCCACAGAAAACCCTTCAGTTCAGGCTTAAGGGTGGATGTCAGCTCTGCTCTTGCCAGCTCAACAGCTACAACTTTGATTTTCTAAAACATGTCTTGGATCTTCAGAGCATGCACAGGCTAGGCTTTAAACCAAAGACTGATACACACCAAACAACTGTGCGTTCAGAACAAGGTACATCTGAGTCAGTTTGCAGCAGCTCAGCAGACAGGTGCAGCTGATTTAATGGGACTATCTTCTACTTTTTCTTAGAAATCGATGTCTGTTTTGAATCCTGTCACTGTTTCATAACAAAAGTAATCAAGTCTGTTGTGTTGGTGCACTCTTCAATCTACCCTGTCTATTACAAATTACACTGATATACAACCAATTGGCTTGAGTACACAGGAAATACAATGCAGCCAGATATACAACAAAACAGGGAAACATTCATCCTGAACAGAACACTTTATTTTCCTGAAACATCCACGTTTTTATAGTTACGTTAAGGCAAATCAAAGCACTTAGTTAAGGTTAGAGGAAGTTGATGGTGTTGGTCAAGTATTGAACACTGACTGTAAGCACTTTAACAAAAAACCTTAAACAAATCGTCTAAAACACGGGACAAAAGATGTTCAATACATGTAGACAAAAGCTTGAATATTCAGTGAAAGTCATGAAAAGAATTAATTAAATTGGCTGTACGGGATTTGATTGTTTTCCATGCCGACATACATGTTAGTTGAATTAGATTACATATGCCTAATGCTATATAGCAAGACACCATTATAATACCACAGGGATCAAACAGCGCACTCTCTTTAATGAAAACAATGACCCAATACATTAGATTACATGGCTGTCATGCCTCCCTATCACTCAGGCAAATGCACTAATCCCACATGAACAACTGCAGCCAACAGCTGCACACTTCCTGCCACATGCAGATAGACCCAGCACTATAGTGAAGGCATTCTCAGGAATTCAGCCACAGAGACGGATAAGAGGTCAGGGAGACCAGCCATTATTTACACGAGTAGATTGACTCTCTGGGATACCTTATGACTCATTCTTTTTTATACTTCACTACTTCACTTGCTGCAAAAGAAAACACATTTTCTTATCTGGATAATAACAGATGATTAATGATGTCTTAACACTCACAGCCAAAAAAGAACTTAACCTAAATACAACGCAAATATAAATTTAATCGAATCAAAAAATAGCGAACAGAAATAAGAATCATATCAAACCATTGATATCTCGTTGCTAACAACTTGGTTGAAATAAGTGTAGTTTCTTCTGTATGCAGTCTGACCTTTTGGTCAAAAAACATTTGAATATTTTCTTCTTAATGTCATTTTAGAATATAAAAACAACTCATGAATCACAATGAATAATAAACTGTATTTCTTCCCAAAACATTTATGTTGAAGAGCTGTAGAACTAAAATATGACATTTGTTATGTTTATTTTCATAGTTGATTAATCTGTGTAAGAAAACAGTGTAAAATGCCCTTGAAATCTCCCAGAGCCTGAGCTTACGTCTTCAAATTGCTTGATTTATTTCACCAAGCATGCAAAGATATTCAGCTGATGATGATCTGTGAAGAAATCAAATCAGAAAAGCAGTCAAATTCTCCCATGTGAGAGGCTGAAACAAGAGATGGGCGAGCTCTTTCGCTTGATAAATGACTCAAAGGACTAATCCATTATCACAATTGTTGAGGATTCATTTTCTGTCAATCAGCTAATACATTACTTGACATATCATGTCTGCAATAAGTAACAATATCACATATTTGTGAAGGGCATCCTCCAGGTTTTGATATGTTAATATCAAAGTTAAAGCCTTCCAGGTGTGTATTAATTCTATCAACAGGAAACTCTAAAATGTGCAGAATTTGGTCTACAGCTTATTCCACATGATGTACGACACACACTTGACAAGAATAACCTGAAATAACTTCAGAGAGCTCTCCATCAACAAGAAAGTGAGTTGTTTCTTGGTGGCTTCACTGAACAAAGTGGTAAGCCACAATATCCCTTGGCTCTATAAAAGCTTGAGGTCATCCATTAAGGAAAGCTGAAAGCTCTTCACGCTGAGAGGCACGATATTTTGTTCCAAACGTGCCACAAACAACAAAACCAGTCCTGCGTGTCCACGTCCATAAATAAGTGCAGTATTTGTTTATGAGTGACGTCAATGCAAACACCAATCAAATGTCAACCGACCCCACAATCATCTCACGGCCTGAGGTAGCGGCCTCAATTCAATGGACAATGTAACCCGGTATGGATATATTGTATTTTCACCAGAGGTGCAAAAAATTCACCACTACGTCCACCACCACCACTATCGGAAAACTGATTCAAGAACATAGATACACAATAGCAGATCCAACCGAAACTCTTTGCTGACAGTAAAGACACTCAACCCGAGGCGAGTAACACTGGCATTAAGAGTCTCTCAGCTCTTTCTGACTTCCCTACCTGACTATTGCTCTCAAGTCCAAGCTGAAGACGAACATCTTCAATAATGGCTCGTGAAAATATGCTTTAATTTTTTAAAAAGGTTCGGTAATTTGCATTTGTTGGGGACTACTTTCAACCGCGGATTAATACACATCTGGTGCTCTGTTAAGTATTTACAGCAGCTGGATCGTGGATGAGGTATGGAGTCAAAATAAACGTTAGTGGCCGTGTCACACAGCAACTGTGGCTCACTGATGTGTTTTTAATAGATTTTGGACAACAATGGCGCTCTGTGGCACAGAGGACTAAAAAGAACCAGGTTGTGGCTTCCACCACAATAGACAGACTCTTTTCATGAGATTTACTGACAATGAGGACAATGTAGAAAATCACCAACCTTTAAAGGCAATTAGGCCAGAAGTTGTTTTAGTGTTCAGCAAAACATTCCTCCTCCTTGGCTTAGTTACCCCAACCATCCCTGCTACATTATATTCTGGGGTGTTTCTAACTGAGTACTTAAAATAAAAGATGAGGAAATATGTATCTTAATTTAGGAGCTAACACTAAGGCTGAAGGATATAATAACATTATAAAAAGCATTTTGCGATTATTTGGACAGATACTGGGATTGCGAAAGGAGTCACGACTTTACTGGAAATTGTAATTTCTGCTTTCCATTTTCACAGAAAAAATATAAA
Source organism: Nannoperca obscura (assembly GCA_036024295.1). NCBI lineage: Eukaryota > Metazoa > Chordata > Actinopteri > Centrarchiformes > Percichthyidae > Nannoperca > Nannoperca obscura. The sequence goes on from JAVQJL010000747.1 coordinate 28,401, forward strand.
AATGAAGATGATGTGATTTTTGCCAAACAAGCATGTTCCCTTACGCTTGGAGGATAAGATCTGTACGCCGGGGGCATCTCTGTAGCGTCACAATGTTTCATTTATAATGATATTTTGTGACTCATTTTATCTTCTATCAAAAAACTGCAGCTCCTGCAATTTGGATATTATTTTGATTTATTGTTTAGCCCTACCGAAACGCAATACACTTTAAATTAATGAACAAGTACACACATAAAATCATACTGAATCATGGTTCTTGTATCAGATTGTGAATCACGTTATTAGTCCCGATATTTATTGAATCGTTTGAATGAGATAGATGCATATCCCTCATTTTCACTCGTCCTATCATTATGAGCATACATCCAGTTAATAAATGGTGCCTTTCTTGCATTTTTAATAACAAAGGATATTTTACACAACACAAAAACTGACTTCAAGGAGCCCTCAGAGTCTTGAAATGCACTGGAGTATTTCATAATGGCATGAAGTAAGTAAGCACGTTCTTCGTGTCCACTTTCTGTTGTGTAAATGTCGTCGTAAAAGCTTTTCATCTGCTCTGATTTACTGCACAACCACACTGCCCAGACCACTTTCCTGTAACACAACATGACCATCATACTGATGAACGCTGGTCTGGGAGATCAATAACGGTTGCTATACAATGCATCAGCTAAGCTACATGTTTGGGTTTCTTCTCATGCTCAGGATGGGTTTATTTCCATGCAGGAGAAATGCTTTTAGCCACAAATTGTATCTGAGTAAGTGCCCTTCGAGGCCCATTAGGGAGGAGGTCAGTTTTGGCAGAACCTTGTTTAGAAGCTCTTTAGAGGGACGTGGTCTCTAACCATCCCCTCACCAACGACCTAATCCAGAAACAGACAGCTTTACTGTCTCCAGAGGAGGTAGAGAGGAGATGAGGATTAAATAGAGGTAACCCAATTAAGACAAGGCTGATGGAGTACAAAAACAGGGATTTAAGAGAAAAAGAGGTTTACGGTCGGGACACAGTGAGTGTTGTCCTGTTGTGAGATGCTACAAGGAGAAGGAGGACGGTTTACATTTAATTCGGTAGAGTAAAGCTCGCTTGAGTTAGGTAATCCATCAGTTAACATGATGTCTGTCTTTAGGAGTGGGGGGTGGGGACTAAATGGAATCACATAACAATTGCAAGTATTCAAAGAAGATTAAAAGATTCATGAAAAAGGTTGTATGTCCACACACACACTGTACATCTTAACTAAAGTTCAGCCAAAGAAACTAACTTGTTCTGCTGTTTGTTTCATTTCAGAAGACCCGCAGCTGTACAGGTACTGTTGGTTGGGACTTGATGTTGCAGCACAGCTGTATAGTTGCTGCTGTTTAATATTTGCCGTGTCGCATGTTTTTGTTGGATTTTGGTTGACGAATTCCCTCAAACTACAAATCGTCACATTTACAAAGCTGAAAACCATGAGTGTTTGGTAGTTTTGCTTGAAGAAATGGCCAAAACAATTCAAACCACTGTTAATATAAAAAAATGTTGACGATTCACTGTCGACTAATCTTTTACTTGGCTAATTACCTCAGCTCTAATTAGCTGTCAGTATCACCTGCACAGCCTTGTGTTCCCTCACCTGTAGTTAGTCATGAGCTACATTTAGTTGTAGAAAGAACTGGTCGACTAATCAATTAGTTTTAGGACTGAAACTCAATCAGCAGCTCCTCACCTGCAAAGATTCACTGCTTTTCTGTGTTTGACATGATAGAAAAACCAAGACATTAATCTTTGAGTAAAAAATGGAAACTATTGTTGTTTGCAGCCCTAAAACGAATCGGCACACCTCCTTGAGGAAGACATCCACAGTCTAAAGCTGAACTCAAGGCTGCTCGTCACACTGACAGGAGCTGAGGAGATATACAGGCACACACACATTGGCCAGCATCCCACTCCTCTGTCCTGAGTGTAAAAAACAGCCTCCTTAATCACACTGCAGCTCTTTTCTGCTTTAACTGATGAAAAACACCACGAGGCAAAAAAACTAACCATGTCCTGCTTTGGGACTCTGCTGAGTTTGGTCCTGACCGCAGTTCTTCAGATGTTTACAACTGTTTTATTAAACCTTTGAAAACGTATCCAGACTCGTACAGAGTCAGTTTATGACACAAAACACGCCAGTCACATGTTATATGTACACACGCTCAAACGTGCAGTTCAGCCCCGCGTTGGTAGCTTAATTGGCGCATTAACGGCGTCAATTACGCAGTAATTAATTACACCTTTAAATATTTTACGACGACTCCCGAGTGAAAACAACCAGAAATGGTGGCAGATATACAGAAAAAGTATCAAATTAGTGGAAAACCCACGCAAATTCAATAAACCACTATTCCACTTTATGTAAATCAGCGTTCAAATTCACCACCGGAGCGATGTGCAACCAATAAGCTAACATAATTAACATACAAGCACGCGCGAGCAAAAGCATCCCTTATATTCGAGTTTACTTTATTTTTTTAAAGCTTTTGAAAATGTCTGAAACATTTGTTCAGAGCATCCAAGAAACACACACACGTTGTATTTTCATTCAAACTCGTATCATCAATTTCTCCTTCACTAAACTTGTCTGCTAAAAGAAAAAATATAGATTTATTTTAGTTCCAAACTCACCGCTCCAGTTGAGGAGGCAGATATGAAGAAACAGGGGCAGGAATGTTCTCTGCAGGAGAGCCATGTCTTGTCGTATCCAGTCCCTAAAATAATCTGAAGTGAAGTGGCGTGTCGACGAGAAGTTAGCCAGGAGGAGACTGAGGAGGAGGAGGAGGAGGAGGAGGAGAGGGGAGGGAGCTCAATTAAGTCTGGCGGGGCCCTCCCATGGTGGGGCTTTGTGTGTGTGTGTGTGTGTGTGTGTGTGTGTGTGTGTGTGTGTGTGTGTGTGTGTGGTAGAAGCAGCTTATCACTGTTTCTTTCCTGCAACAAACTATACGTCTTCCAATTCACACAGCAAACTCCTCAAGGTCATGATAATAAGCCTACCTTATCACCAGCGCGCACTTTTTTTTTTTTTTGGCTAATTCACATTGTCCCTGTTGGCTGAATTCAGTTTAACTTGAAGGGTTGAAGGTCGCACAGCAATTTACACACCGAACTTTAATTGTGAAGTAAATGAATAGTTTGATATTTGGGGAAATAAGCTAATTTGCTTTCTGTATTAGATTGATGCCATTCTCACATCTAGAGGCAGCAGACGTTAGCATAGCTTAGCATAGAGAGTGGAAACAGCTAACCTGACAGAGGTAACAAAGCTGTCCCCCTGCACCTCCAGAGCTCACGACAAGCCGTGTGCCTCCATGTTCTCACTTTTGTGGATTAAAGCGTTGACACTTGACTGATTGCTGAGACAGCAACCCAGTGTTTGTTTGCTTCTTTGCTGAGAAAGCAACTAGTTTACAAAGTCTACTGGACACCCCTTTTCTCATATTTACTGACAACAACTGATGCAACAACTAATTCTACTACAAATTGTACTATTAAAGAAAGTTTACCGCTCCACAATGATTCCTCATACAAATCCCACCACTACCACTGTTCTTTGATTCACTTCTTTGATTATAGCATCACTACAAATGGTACCTCCACCTGCCAGATTCAGTAGCATGGCAGAGCTTTAGTTTGCAATGCCTCAATTTCCACCAATCGGGAACAAGTTGTAGGGACATCGCTCAGCCCTATCAACCCTCTTCTGCATGCGTTGTTTGCACACTTGATTTGTTTTTTTATAAAAGCTACAAGCTAACTGTATTAGCCACTTTCGAGCCCCCTTTGGACTAAAGATCTGTGGACAACGCGGACATGTTTAAAAAGCAACTCAAGACTCAACTGTACACTTGCTTTTGTTTGCTTTCATTTCATTTATATCTGTATTTTATCTATCACTCCGGTGTTTAATGTTTTGTGTCTTAGAAATCATACAGTAAGTTATAAATCAGCAAAGCATCCCATGGAGACCATAGCAACCCCTTTTGCTTATATGGCGATCATAAGTGCCTTAGCAACTGTTAAAATGTTAGTTTTTCTAACCCTTCCAGCTGTTTCTTGCCTGCCCACACATTTTCTCCAGGAAATACTGTATATGGTCTAATTAATATTTTTCTTCTAAGGACAATATTCATATTAGCATATTAACACAGGAAATAAAAACAGCCATGACTAGGGGAATAACTCACAATAATGGACCCTGTACACACGTATCCTGTATGGCCCCCTCCCCACATCCACAGCTATTCATTCTAGTATCGCTGTATACTCAGCTCCCTTTGTCCCCCCAGCCCGATGCCCCTGAACAAAACACAGTGTTCAGAATGAGGATTGAGCAAAGGTTAGAAACGCTGGACTTCTTACAGTAAAGTGAGCTGGCTTCCGACTGTGGAGCCACCTTGGCTAACAGCTGCAGCAGAGAGGCTTCCTGGAGTTGGTCATCCAGCTGTCCAGCCCCCGTCATACATGAGCCTACAGCTGTGGACAGAGCACAGGTATCAGACATGGAGACGAAGCTCTCGTGGTTACAGAACACTTATAGCTGACTTTGGGCACCAGACACTGCTTCCAAACACACCGTAGGGGGACACACAGTTTGTGATTGACTTGTCCTCAGTGATATAGTGGGGAGTAAAAAGGCATGTGCACTGGGACTTACAGTCATTAATCATCATCATACTGCACATGCAAAGACAAAATTAAGTCGACTTCATGTATAAGCACGAATTGTTAGTGAATTTCTTCATTTCACTGTTAACTGAAACAATAAATAAACTGGATGTGTTACCTGCTTCTACAAACTAAGTATCAGACGAGCTTTTCTGATCACTTTAAGGATTATCGTTACTTAGTAGGTAAAGCACCTTTGCCTTGAATCAATATGGAATACATAAAAGTGATAGGCATTATTTCATTTTAAATGATATTGAAGACAGCTGTGATTGAGGGGTTTGAAAACATGCCGATCTTAAATGTGGTGGATTTAATGTGGATTAATGGAAGTAGTTTCTGTGGTTGTGACATGAAATCAAAGTGACACAAAATAAAATGTGCATTCTCTTTTCTTTCAGGTGTGGCTGTTTGTAGTAATGTAGAGAAAAACATCGATCTCAGATGCCTTTTAACCCAGTAGCTCCCAACAGTTGTAACCCTTAAAATGAAAACTACAGGTTAACAGATTTTTCTGTTTGAAGGATTTTCTGAGCCCTGAAAAGAAGAAGGTATCCATTATTTCATTGCTGTTGAGAGCTCAGCACATATTAGTCAGCCTTTGTCAACTTAGAATAAACCTAGTTTGAGCTTCATGCTGACTAGAGGACAGTTGCACACATGTGTAAAAGTGTATCTTGCACCTCATATCAGGGAATATTTGGTTTGGATTTGAGCCAAGTTCTCTCTCCAGTCCGGAGGAAACCGTCTCTCACATGAAATCTATCTACCTCTTACTCATGAGACTTGATTCTAACCAGGCTTCTCCTGAAAACAGGGTTTTTCCAACCGTTGGCCCACACTTCCTCTCCTTTGTTAATACCAGTAGCTCACTATCTACCCCAGCCTGATGATGCCCAAATGAACAATATCTGGCACCAATTAGGATTTTAAAAGTGTGATGTTTTGTTGTCCCATCAACCCTGCCTGGCCTCCTCCGCCTGCTGAGTTTGGGGCTAAAGCGATCTTCTGGCTGAGGATTCGATGTTCCTAAATCTTGGTTCATTACTCAACTAATGTTTTGTATCTTTGCAGTTTTCCCCCATTCCCTCGTTAATTTAGAGTCCTCAATCCTCGCTGCACTACAGTAATTTCACTGCTAACTCTACTGGTGTCCCGGGGAGGGTGTGGACAGACATGTGCTACATCCGTGACAGATGGTAAGGCCAGCCACTTCTCTCCTTCACCTGCCATAAGAGAGGAGCATAACATGCCGGAGGTTCACGCTACCCCCCCTCGTGCAGACACCCACACAAACCATTCGCTCTCATAACTCAACTTTTACTGGACTCTTTCAGTCAGAGCTCCTGATCTTTGGAACTTTTTGTCAGAAGGTCTTAGGCGTGCTTGGGCATAAAACCTCTTCTCTGGTCCATTTACTTACACTCCTTTTTAAAAATGTGTTTTCACTTTTCAAACAAGGACATTTGATCTATTTTTTTATTGTACGTCTGTTTCATCTTATCCTTCTCTATCTAGTTGTAAAGCACTTTTTCTAACACTATTTTGCAATGTGCTGGACAACAAAAATCATTAGTAAAATAAACATAACTTAAAAATAAAATTAACTTAATCTTAAAAGTGGGATTTACCATGTTAAAGATTACACCTATCATCAATAAAATATACAGAACAACAAAACATGGCAGAATAAACTAATGTAAACAATGGTGTCATGTTTGCAGAGCCATAATTTGATGGTGTTCAAAATAGGAAATGTAAATATTGCTCATTCTGTACTTGGAAACTGAAGTAAATACTCCTCAAGCAGGGTTTTTAAAATGCTACACGAAACAATCAAGTCAGAAATGTGATATTGCAGTACAAATCTATATTTGTCTCTTTAATTCTTGGCTCACCGACATGTAGGTTGGGCCACACAAATATCCCTGGCCTTTGGCAATGAAGTCTGTTTTATGTCAGAGTGGAAAGAAAGTCAGCAGCTCGTGTGAAAAAGTCTTTGAAGTGGGCAGAAATCCCAAACCCCATCTGAAATCCTTCTTTTCCCACTTTAATGGAGAAGAGAGGCAGAAAGAAATAAAAGATTCCCGCCTGCCAATCTTTTTTTTTCCAGCCATCTCTAGTGCTGTTGTGTGCCTGGAAAGCAAAAAGAGAGAGCGAGGAGAGTGGGAGGAGAAATAAGAGTGTCAAACTGAAGATTTAAGAAGATTTAGTTCAAATACACTCATGTTGTGTTCATATAATCAGACCTGACAGGAGACAGGTGTCAGTGGAGAGGATATTCCCTGTCCCGTTAACTTACTAAGGCCACCTTTCCATAAACAAGATGAGTGTCTTCATTTCACTGTGAAGTGAACATGTGACTGCATGTCCTGTATATTTGTATATTTTTATATGTATTTATTCATTTATTTTTATTATTAGCTAATGGCAATTATTTATGGTGATTTATAAGTCACATGATTAATTGATGAACTACAACTGGTGAGTAAAGCACTGTAAAATAGTAATACCTTTATGTATATAGCACCTTTAAAAGAGTTTACAATGTGTCTTGACAGACAAAGCAAACGCAGAATACCCAGAAAGCAATATAACAAACAGAAAGGCAAACAGAAAGGCAAGTTAAGACCAAATTAATTATAAAGAAATACAAATAAAAGGAATACAAACAATAATAAACAATTGTATACTGTAGAAGAGTTGAAATGTGGAAAACGTTTTTGTGATCTTGACTTTAAGTTATAATTTAAGATTTTCATGAAATCAAACCCCATATCTATATACATTTAAAGTATTTACACCATGTGATTACCTCACTGTAGATTGGTTTTCATTGTTAGTGAAGGAGTTCCTGGAAACACAATCTGTTTGCCACCAATCTTAGTGTCTCTATCTCACTGCTCATTCATCAAAAATCCATCTACAAAACAAGACATGCTCATTTATGGTATTTTTGACAGAAGATCCCTTCAACAAAGTGCAGGGAGGTAATGGAAGGAGACAGACCAGACACAGCGAGCCGCTGCAGGCGGTGCACACCTCCACACTGCGAACAACAAGGAAACCAGCTCCTTTCTTCTGAGCCCTGGTGTGATGGAATAAAAAGTCTGAATATTGACTTACTTTATTAAAACAATGTGAGTTTGTTTGTTTTTGTGTCTTTGTTGCCACAAGGATTGTGGGATCTGTAGTGACATCAAGGGTTCTGTGAAAAAGACGATTATAACTTAAAATTTTGTATCATAAAAAATAAAAATCTTTTGTACTTAATAATCAAAGTATTTCATTATTCCTCTGCAGCTGGACTGCACTGAATCTTAAAGGCAGGAGACAGTTAAATGATGCAGCGGAGATATCCTGACTTTTAGTCCTGGATGCTACTTTAAAGAGATAGTGTGTATTTATAAGATCCTCGCTGCCTGACCTTTATGTGTAAAACTGAGGGCGTCTTTAACGTTATTACCATTATTTAATATCTTGACGGTCAAAATGGCTTTTGTACTTACTTATGACCATTGGTACTGTGTAAATCAAAGAGTTACATGGCCCTGTCTCTTAACTTACAGAGGGTTAAATACAGTTTATTCAGTGTATCATGTACATGAATACTACGTGGCTGTAACTGTAGTGGCTTTGAGCAGCTCAAAGTAGAAATGAAATGAAATGAAAATGGTGCTCTTGTCTAGGCCAACATATGGGGGAATCATCCAATGGTGTAAAAAAAAACTGTGAAGTAGTCACGACTCAAGATCATCACCATCCTCATGTCTCTGTAGCCTCAAGTGAGCCCACACACTGGCTGCGCTGCTCACACAGATTGGGGGCAGAGTGTTTCCCCACAGGGGTGCCAGACAAAGTCAAGGACCAATGGTTTGAACAGACTCTGTCAGGGTCTGAAGGGGTGGGAATGTAAGAATGGACGCCATTCACCAAAACAAATGCCAGGGGGCTTCAAGGGCACGCTCCCCTATTTGAGCTTAACTTCTTTATGGTGACCACGGAAAAAGAGACTTATGTCTATAACGTCTTAAAGAAAATCACAGTAATCACACTAACAAGCCTCCAAGTGGGAGCAGGAGGGTTGCTCTGCCAGAAACTACATCATTGGACAGATTCTTGTGTGTATTAACATTTTTACTGCCTGAGCGGGTATTCAGGATGAAAATAGCGTTGCACAAAAAAAGCAAGGGGCTGCACTGGTGTAGTTTAAGTGGTATTGCTCCACATGTTTTAAGCATGGGAGTATTAAGAGAGCTGGAGATGGTGAGGCCAGTCAGCCTTGAGGTCTGTTTTTCCCAGTGGTCAACTGCAGTACTGCAACAACAAAAACCCTCCTCTAGTATTTCCCTTTAGAAAAATCATTAGAAAAACATCTGTAAAAATGTTGACAGGACAGTGTAAATCCTCAATGTCCTGCAGCAGCATGAGGACATTTTACAATGCAATGATAAGGCCAGCATAATATTCATAAACTTAAAGACTAAAACGTGTACTTGCTGCATCCTTATCACTCTGACAGCACTATGAACAGGGCAATTTAGACCTTTTTGATTAAACTGCTTCTTATCGGGTCCACAGTGTTTTGCTGAGGCCACATTTCCAAATTGTGCAAGCAAAGCTTAGCTTGTAGCAACACAGATGAATCAGCCAGGAGGATTTTAAAAGTTTGGCCAGAGTCGGTTAAAGAGAACAGTGATAAAATCTGCCTGGTTGGGCTTTTAATTATTCAATATATTACCATGTGGCTTAGGTTTACTGCTGTAGTGATTATAACTGTTATATAAAGGAAAGACCCAGTGATGTGGTGGCCTCCAGATTATAATGTGGAGGGCTGCGGGTCTTACCCATGACTAAGTTACATCTCTCCTGCTTGTTGGTGTAGTAAAGTCATGTTTATTCCATTTTCCATTTAAAGAACATGTTTCAAAAGTAATTATATTTTTACCACTGGATATTGGCCATGGGATAAGAGGGATAATCCAAATCAACGTCTGCGATGTGCATTATTTTACAGTAACCGCATGCCATGTACTATTCCCTTCACAAAATCTTGAAATGGGATGTGTATTTTTTTGCAGATATTTCTTTTTTCACAGTTCTCTTGCTCATTTCTCTGTGTTCTGTCAGTGCTTTATTTAAATCTTAATATCATCAAACTTTGTTTTTCATAGCCACGCCTCCATATTAAGGAGCACGTTGGCACATGAGTCTCCCCCAGCATGCAATGGCTGAAATGCCAACAACTCAAAAGAAATTAGTACGTCCGTCAGGGTTTTACTAATTGGTAAGTATGCATATGAATAAAATATATAATATAATATATAAATATACATTTAATGGTAGTAGTAGGAGTGTATGTTGTTGCAATAATACAATTCAAGTAAAAAAGTCTAAACTACACACCACCCACAAACACTGAGCACACAGTCACAATCCATCCTGGAGAATACAGAAAAGAAAACCATGCGCCTTCACCTCCGTTAGCTGTGGTGAAATGTTCTGAGCTGGAGGCTTACTGGAACAAGAATCATTAGATATACTACCCAGAATATCTGATTAGATTATAGTTGGTGCATTGTGTGTTTTGAAGATGTGTGTGTGTGCACATTTTTGTGTGTTTTTGTAAGGCAGAGGGCATAAATGGGTTATGGGACCTCTGGATGTTTCGGGGGAGGGGTAACTGATTGTACCTCCTGCCATTGCTCAGAGCCTGTGACAGGGTTTGCCCTGAAGGGGACTGTCATGTTACCATTGACCTCTTGGAAAGATTGTTGCCATGGCCACAAGGCGTCTTAATGAACTAATGAATCACTCTGGCACACCTCAAAGCAGACACATCAGTGTCTCGTTGAGGGCGCCTAGAGAGAGAGGGAAGGGGCGGGGCCAGGACCCCATATAGACACAATACAGGGTTTGGTTAGGGACCCAGGTGGCCAATTGTTTCCAAATGTAGTGAATCAAAATTTGGTCAGGGCAGCTCTTAATCACCAGCTGACAGCACACTTCAATTTCATTCTCATCTGATTACATTAACAAGACTCACATAATGGAGAGACTGTAACCACTTTTGTGTGAACTGTGCGACGTTATGTGGAAATATTCCCTGACTAGTCAGACATTTTGCTCTATATTCCATCAGTCACATAAATTATTTAGTCCTTCATGAATAATTACATTCCACTTTTAAGGAATAATTCAACATTTTGGGAGATGAGCTTTTTTGCTTTCATTCCGAGAGTGTGGTTAGCCTAGCTTAGCATAATTACTGGAAGCAGATGGAAACAGTTAGCCTGGTTCTGTGGAAAACGCCGCCAAAGCTCACTAGTTATCTGGCTCATTTGTTTAATATGTGTTTAGGGGGAGTTTCTTATTCCCCCTAAAGTCAGCCAGGTGCAGTGACTGTGTATGGTGAAGGTTTGGTACCATTGTGCCTGTAGAGAGACAAGGCTACAGAAATGTAGCCTACAGATGCTTTTGGCTGTCTTTATGTGTCCACTAGCTCCGCCTACATCATTTGTACATTAAGATCTGATCATACTGCAGGCAGAATTGAGATAACATAAAAGCTTATTAAGAAAGAGTGCAAATGAAAAGCACTGTGAAATATGTTTTTTCCTAGATAAGACGGATACAGATCGTATGTGGAAGGTGGAAATGGGGTCATAAAGTGTAACCTTATGCTTTAGACCAGTGGGAAGGGATTAACATAGACTACAGAGTTGGATGTTAATTCTCAGTGGACTCTTCTATCTATCTTCTATGTACTTCTATCAAAAATATTACTTAATGCAAGTTTAACACTTATTTCAGTTAATACAAGTCATTTTCTGAGGGTTTTTATCAGTTTTAAATATATGAAGGGAAATTCTAATTCATAATATAGACAGTTATAGTTAAAATCTCTCTCCTAATAATAAACAAAGAGGCTTTAACGGTGTGACTCTTGAATGTTTACACGTGTTCAGTAATCCTGGTGAAATTAAATTCAGAAAAGAACAGGGATAGAATTGAAGAGCTGGAGCCTTCAGGCAGCTCCGATAAGGCAGCTTTAACTTCCCCCCTCCTCTGCCACGGTAAGACAGCAGCCCTTTCAGCTGTTTACAGCTCCACAGACAAGAAATAAGAGCTTAACTGCTCTTTTCTGGGGGCTATCACGAGCTGGAAACCTGCACTTATAATAAGAATTTACAAAACATAAGCAATGTCTTCAACAGACCTGGTGACAGACCTTTTAACATCTCACATACTGATGCGAGAAACTGATTCTTGTTTATGCATCGGCTGGTATGTTACGGAGGGTCAAGATTGGCCCCTTGAAACTGGCCCCCTGCAACATGACTGACAACTCCAAGTGTAGGCGCTAACACCATTAACCTTAAACCAGTCAGTCATCCAATCACATAAAAAAGTCAAGTGTGTAGTATTCCCGAAGGTGTTAACTATTCACACTGTTCACACGGTTGCAACCTTTTAAAATCAGGTGGTTAATTTCAGAGTATGTTTGTAGGTTTTTGTTCTTTCTGATCATCTGACTTTAGTGGGCTTGATGTGTTTTTCTTAAACACATTATTGTGTGTATTCTTCTTATTAGTGGTCCTGCTGTAGCACACAGACCTTCTCTTTAACCTCTTATTGGGTTAGCTGAGAGACGTTGTTATTCTTGACATTTATTACAAGAGAAAACCCATTTTTTGTGCTGATTTATTGCTGTATTGGTTCAGTGTTGCAGCACAGTTTTGTTGCCCCTGCTGTGCACCACAGACAGCTGTGACACAGCAGTGGCCCTACATTTGCATTGTCCAGTGGGGTTTTTATGGTGTGACACGTCTTGCAGCTGCCAACTTTAGGTTTGCACTGTTTTGTCGCTTTTAGTGCTGTTTGGTGTTTTTACTTATAGTGAGTGAGAAATGCTTTAGCATGCATTGTGTCATTTTTAATACTTTTGCTTGTTTGTGTTTTTTTATATTTGCTACATTTTGCATTTGTAGCAGTTGTACAGTGTTTGCTGTAATCATTCCCATACCTCAACAATACTGTAATTGCCATGTGCAAATATTGTAGAAAGCGAGAATTTAAAAGATGTCGGCACTGGGCTTAAAGAAAAGTTGTCTGTGTTTTGCAAAAGCTTCCAGTTCTGGTGTTCTATAATGCGGCTTGGACAGCTGGCCAGTCTGTCTGTTCAAACTTTACCTTAGTCTAGAGCAAGTTAACACACCAAATAATGACCACACTGTCATTACATTTGCTCTGGTAATCATATTTCCCTAAAGGATAAATCCTGATGTTTCTGGTGACCCGCTGTTCTTTTCCAACCCGTCCTCAGTACAAGAAATATCACCTTCTAATGGGCAGATTGCCGTGAGATTTACTGGCCACATTTATGTTCCCCCCCGAGGACGAACACTTTCCATTTTTCACACTATATGAGCCTTCCAGTGATCCCACCCTTAAGGCTAAAGGCCAACTGTCCATGCAAAACCTCATGCAAATCATCTCATAATGTAACTGTAGATTGCCACTACATTTGCTTAGTCCATTCACTCTTTTGGTCAAGACTTTCTTTTACAGGTCAGTAATTTACTAATAAATTCTAAGGAAGTTTCCAAGTTACATATCATAACCCTTGTTCTCTGAACAACAATTGAGCCTGTTAACTCAGTGGTTAACAACCGGCAGGCCAAGAAACTTCTGCTACTGGAAATCCTCTGATTCAGCATAAAAAAGCTAAATAATAATTGTATAACTTTAAAGGCTATTAAAATTTTTGTTGGTGGTAATAACTGTAAATTTAATGAAGTCTTGATCTGTCCATTGTCACCAACTTTCAGCATTCATTAGTACATAAACATGTATCTTCGTTTTTAATAAGCACCATATAATCTGCATGGTGATGTGCATGCTTTTATTTGCTTATTTGTTTACACCCCTGCTCGGTGTGGGGGCACATGATGATTTCACGGGGAAATGGTAACCAGGGGAAACTGGAAATAGCAGCGACCAGCGCCCACCAACAATGGCTGCAGTGAAAGTAACAATGACAGCTGAGGCAAATGGAGGCTTTAGAAGTCTTTTTCTTTACTCTGTGTTGTGCTGAAAAGATGGAAACCAAAGCAATAAACTGGATGTTGGAAAGAAAAGCTTTTCAACAAGACAACACAGTGATGTGATATTTTAAACCTGTCTCAGTTGGGGGCTTGTGCGTGAACAATGTGAGTATTTCAGCCCTGCAGCCCCTTGTTCTCTTAGAGTCTTCAGTATTATGTGTACCTGCTCAAATACGTTTGTGAAAATAGTATACGACCAATTTCTTCACTTCTCAGCTTCAATGCATTGGAAAGCAACCAATCCATCCTCATCGCAGATGTACTGTATACATGTATATAAATGTGTGATAGGTTCCAGCCCCACTGTAACCCTGTAGGGTCATGTCCTCTTTATTGTTTCTGGGAATTTAGGGGTTTAACGACTTACATTTAAACACTTAAAATCTTTTTCTGACTGCACTTTATATCTCCACACTTCCCTGTCTTCAGGCAAATACTTTTACATTTAATTAAATTTTAAGTGATTCAGTAGCTTTCTTTAGCAATTATATTCCTGGTGGTGTGGAGACGACTTTAAACAAGCATTTAGACCATCGTGAGGAAAGGGGGAGTATTTGTGGGCCAGACAATGTCACAAGACCGGCCCTGTGCTCCTCCTGTGCTCCACGTGGAAAACCCTGACTGTCGCAGCAAAAGCCGCTTTTGGGAATAAATGAAATCCAAGGGAGTAGGAGTGAGTTTGACATTGGGGGGGACAAATCTCTCACCGGGGGTATAATTGGGTGGGACAAATGCACCTTTTTCCAATATTGGGGGGGACATGTCCCACCCGTCCCCCCTGGTTCCTACGCCTATGATGAAATCACTGGCTGAAGAGAAGTTATAAGAGCCACGTTTTTAGAAAAGTGACACACATACAAAAAATAAGTACATTACAACACTTCATCACAAGATGACAGCTTCAGTGCTCCAGTGAAAGTGTTTCCTCCTGTGGACCACTGTGTCTGTACGTGTCCAACGCTGCACGCGACATGCTGACTGTGCGCGGCGGGAGGCTGCAGGGTGTTTATTCTGAACGGTGCAGGGTGATTGTATTCAATCAAACAGGGGACAAAACGTGTTGTGATTAATTTTCTTTTGGCTCAGATCAAATTGGCCATCTGGCTTACAAGAACACGCAGTGTGTGTGGGAGTGGGCCTATTGACCCACTTTATTGTTCATTCTTTGGCTCCTTGGGGCCGAATATTTCCTATATGTGGGTCAAGGACGTTGTGGGATGCAGTTGTGTATGACTGTGTATGTAAATGTGGACATAGATTTATATGGATATATAGGACTTTAGAATTGTCTATATTTGTTATTGAATGTTGATTTGTCTTTGCTCTGTGACTTAAATACATGCGTCTACTTTAGAATAATTTGGAAACTGTAATATGATTTGATCAGCTCCAAGGATGATTTGTGGCCACACCAAAGAGGAAGGTAAAAGTGCATAATGATCTTCATATTATCACTGATGCATGAAAAACCTTCACTTCTGATGGTTTTTGTGATTCAGTTCTTCAGTGGGGTTCGACAATTTTGCAAACACTTAGGTCTTTAGGCTCACAGAACCCTCTCATAACACTTTGAATAATGTCCAACGTCATCCAGGTAAAATAAAACTTTTAAATCTAAAATCTAAATCTTGAGTAGGGGAAACCACCAGCCTGGCTGTGTCTTGAGTACACCAGCCAACACCTGTAATGCTCACTAATTAACACGTATCTTGTTAATTCAATTCTCTACACAAATTGACATTTAGGCATTTGTGGGGTCACAGCCGGGCGCAGTGACTGTCTGCAACATCCCAGAGTATTTTCGCGAAGAGTGAGGTTGCCAGGTTTGGTATCATTGTGCTTATGCAGGGACCAAAATCTCTTCTCACCCACCGTATCTGGCAACTCACGCTATAGCCGGAGACGCTGCACACAAGGGCTGGGTGAATGGATGAATTGCCTTACTGAAATTAATCTTTGTATGTCTCTCAACTCAGACAATCATAATTGAAGATGTATTGAAGATTTCTCCTATTGTAAACACACACCTTAACTGGCATCGCAATATATTAATAAACTAGGTTAGCTGCTGGTTTAAAAGACATGCCGTTTAGTTGTTTTGGGAGCAAGAGCAGATTTCAGTCCTGCACTCTTACATCTCTGTGTTGTACTGGACATGTTATACTGTAAAAGTTATCTTCTTTATTTCTGCGCTGCGCTGGTTGGATTTAAAGATCTGACTCCAATCTGACAAAGAAGTACTTTGAGCAGAATAAGACACTTGGCAGCACATAGCCTGTTCCGAAATTCTGTTTGATGGTTCAAGAGGTAAAGATTTTAAGGCACATGGCAACAAGTCTGCTTCTTACAGTCTGCTTTTTGTGGTTGCTATAGGAACCTGCAGTCCAAACCCCTAGAAAGCCAGAATGTGTGTAATCAGCTCTACAGAGTGGGGGAAGTCCTATAGGGTTACTCCCAAAGAGCCGTGTTAAAATAAAGATGAATTCTCTTTTTTCTTTCACACTCTGCAGGCCATGAAGATCTCTCTCTCTCTCTCTCTCTCTCTCTCTCTCTTTCAGATTTCCTCATCCCTCATGCTCTCATTTAACAAGTGGATGTAATCATGTTCCCCCTCTTATTAAATATGCATATTTAATTTGGCACTCGGCTCCTATTTCAGGAGGTGAAGGAGTTGCTGTCATGGGACTTAATTTACTAATGAGGAGGGCGAAGATCTGAACCTCAAAGATGCAAGAGCATGAAGGTGTGTTTGCTATATGATCCTTATTTTGTTTAATCATTTACTTAAATGATATGCATGTATTTCATGTCCTCTCCGCTGATTGGCTATATTTAATGTTGGTTGTTGTTGGTCTGGATTGCGACTCGCACTCTCCTGCTGCAGAGAGACAGCAGCACATGTGCCAAGGTTAATGGGCCGGATTCGAACGCAGATTGTTTCAGTTACACGGTGAGGGTGGACGTTCACACCTGCTTGGATTCATCCAAACCTCCTCAAGTTGTTAGCATTTAGGCAGACGAAGACACTGTCATCCAACGTCAAGTTCACACCACAGTTAAATAGTATGGACTGATGCTAAGATGTTGAACTGTTCCTTGGTGAAGAATAAACTCTTTGTCTTCTCTGTGTGTACATGTGACTTGATTTTTAAAGCTTGTCGTAGGGCACATTGGTAATATACTGGGAACCTGCAGCAGAAATTGTTGCTACAATGACCTACCCAAACAATTCATATTTTCCATATGTTAGCTCACAATACCAAATATGTCATGTTCTTCCATCAGCTGGTACAATAGCAGAAATGTTAACACTTCCAATAGAGGTATATTAACTTAATTGAACCCTTAAACAGCCAGTTTCCCCTTTCATTTCACTTTAAATCTGTATTAACAGATATTTGGACTTGGGGGCAACAAAAACAAACATATTCATATGGTGAATGTGTTAGGGGCTGTCTCTTGACACAAAGCAGTGACTTCTTCTTGTCAGTATGAGCTTACTAGTCAACCAGGAAGTCAGTGGCCAAGAAATAGTCAAATATCCTCAAACTAACAAGATATAACGTGTTATTAGTTTTCTTCCAGTCTTTATGCTAAGCTAAGCTAACTGGCTGTAGCTTCATATTTACTGTACAAACATGAAAGTGGTATCGACCTTTCTCCTCTAATTCTCGGCAAAAGAGCAAATAAGCGTATTTCCCAAAAGATCAAACTGTTCCTTTTACATTTTTTTTATGTATCAAGTGAGAAGCTACAAGTGGTTTCCAACTTCACATACTTTGGCATGTTGTGGCAAAAAACTAATTAAATATCAGCATTTTTTGATTTCTTGACAAAAAAAATACTCAAACCCATCTACGATCTACGTACAAGCAACCTTTTAAGATCCTGGACCAAAACCTAAACGTAAGAACAATGAAAAAAAACACCACAAAATACAGCAACATAAATTTCCAGTGAAACATGGGGGTCCCATGTGTCCTCTCCTGGATCCGCCTCTTTCTTCAGAATCACCTCTTCTATCAGGAGCTACTTCCTCTCCTCGCCTCTCTTGTAATCAGTCTGTCCCAGATGGAAGCTCATCAGTGCTGCCCTCCTCTCTCTTATACACTCTCTGAGAGAAAGCTTGTGTATTATATTTTGGACCTACTTAACCGCCACCCCCCTTGCCCCCTCTGCTGCTGCTGCTGCTCCTGCTAGAGCCGTTCCCAGGCAGAAGAGAGAGAAGGTGAGCACAGATAAGAGGTCTTTATCTGGGTCCCAGAGGGAAGTGGGTTAAGTTTAAGGAGAAGGTTTGACATGCCGGCCCGTCTACTCGCTCTGGCGGTTCCCTCCCTCCCTCTCCACCTCCTGATGCGAGGCTCAGGCTCAGTCCCCGATCCCCATGTCCTTGGGCTCATTCTCGACGGCCCCCACTGCTCCGGCTTTAATGAGAAAGATGAAAGAGGTGCAGGCTGGGAGAATACCCAGCCCTCCTCTTTTGCTTCTACCACCCCATTCACTTCGCTCCTCGTCCCGTTTGTTCAGCCCAGCCTCGCTCTCTCTGGCCCTCCAGCACTAACTCTTCCAAGACTTTTTCCTGGAGTGGGGGAAGTTCTACTGTAATGAATTGGTGGTGAGGCTGGTTTCCATTTTAAATTTTTCAGGTATTATTCCCTCTGATCTTATGTGCAAATTTCTTTCCATCCTTTGTGTCTTTGTGTTCTGGCTCTGTGGCTCTACTGAAGATATGTTTAAATCATAACACCTAAGAAATGCAGCCATATTGAAATCTTTTCAGTCTTCTTTTCTCATAAGATCTTATGGTGTGATAATGATGATGGTGTTCATGAAGTTTCAGTCGATTCAATCCATATTTTTCTGCAGTAAAAAAAAAAAGTAAAACTACTAGTTAAAATTCTGTACACCATATTCTGGATTTAAGGTCATAAAGGTTTTAAAGGCAGAATTAAAAGGCACAAAATTACATTAGAAGATATCCACAGTCTGCTGTCTTGTTATCAGTTTCAACCACAAATGGTCCTCTTCAGGTAAAGGTGAGGGTGTGAGCACACCTGTGCTGTGATGACACGTCACATAATCTGTGAAAAGGGTAATGTACAGTGGCATGCAAAAGTTTGGGCACCCCTAATCATTTTAAAAATGTAACTTTATAAATCATTGGTTGTTCGGATCAGCAATTTCAGTTAAATATATCATATAGCGGACAAACAGTGATATTTGAGAAGTGAAATGAAGTTTATAGGATTTACAGAAAGTGTGCAATA
>JAVQJL010000754.1:0-38596 GCA_036024295.1 Nannoperca obscura
TTTCTTTAAAGTTAAGACTAGTTTAAAGTCATCTTCATTGAAAAGTACAGTGCTTTTCCTTCAAAAATAAGGACATTTCAATGTGACCCCAAACTTTTGAACGGTAGTGTATGTATCCAATCTGTTTCTTACTCTGTAAGTCCGATCTCTTGCAATAAGCAGCGATGTTGTCTCTATTAGCGTACACCAGTTTATATGTAGCTGCTCTCAACCCACCTTTGTGGTACACATATGCTTTTTTGCTTAATCCTCAAGACATAAAGATGCACATGAACATACAGTACAAACCACAAATGCCAGCAGCTATTTTCTGCAGCTTCTCAACCAGGGCTGATGGATTAATCTTGGTGTTCATACTAAAAATAGCTCTTGATGAAAATGCATTACGTGAATGTGGCATCTTATATTGCGACGTATCCATGCAATCTCAATCTGTCCCCCTGAATTGACACAAAGATGTTCCTCAATGGCATTGGCAGCTTAATGGTTGAAGAAGATTGGTTGAGATCACACTGAGACCTGCAGAGAAAATCGAGTGTAGTAACAGAATGGCTGCCATTCTCATCTCCTTCAATTACTGCCACTTGAGTCAACTAATACATGTTTTGGTGGAGCTCCTCAGTGAGGTAATGAGTGGTACAGACTACTTCAATGTAACCCAAAAACCAGGCAAGTCCCAAATATTTGTGTGTGAATGTGTGCAACCTTTCCTCGCACAGGCAAATTCCAGTCACTTTAAAAAAGAGTTGTTTATTTATATTTGGTGTTATTCACCAAAACCTATTGTGTGTATTCTTCAGGTCTAACAAACATGGTGAATGCATTTCCTTCCTTCTAAAATATTTGCGAAGCCAGTTTTTAAACAATTCTATCCAGCATTGTTTACTCCCTTGTTTACAAGCTCGCAGTCTTCTTCCCTGTCTTTGTTGGCGCATTGCTGCACATCTTGACACGTTACGCCAACGTGTAGATTGTTGGAATAGTGTGAAACCCTTGGCAGGAATGTGTATTATGTCACCCGCTTGTGCACTGTGCCTGTTTCTCGCGCAACAAACGACAAAGAAAGTCATCTTGTCACACACAGTCACCCACACAAAGGAGGTTTCACACGTACAACCTCGAAAATGACAGATGAAACATTTAGTGCAAGACCTTGATACCCATATACAGGACTTTGTTTTCATCCAAAAAAAGTTATTAACAAAAAATCAACAAGGCAGCGTGCGGTGCGAAATTCTAAAGCTTTCCATCAAACAAACTAGAGACAACTACATATCACATGTCATAAAAGACATATACAGGATTTTAAAATGCAGTCATTGTATGAATTTATTAGTATAGAATCACCACCTGAAATTGATACAGGCTGCACAATCATAAGGCTTAAATACAGCTCCATTTCCCAGAAGAGGTATTAAGAGACAAAGAGAAAAAAAAAGAGTCTAACACTTAAAAAATATGCAACCACCTACTGTTAGGCCCCATTATATCACAACAAATCCCTGTCCTTTTTGCTCAAACAAAAATGAATGGTGAAATACTCTTTCTTGTGAATGCAACACTTTTTCCTACTCATTATGAAATTCTAAAACGTTGCCACTTAATGCTTTCTCACTAGCTCGACATCATTTTAAAAGCTTCCATTAGTTTTTTCGAAGCCATGACCTTTCATGTGGGAAACAGCGATTAGTTTCCAGCGACTGTGCCATAAAAAAACAAGCCGATGCGAAGTGGAGAGAAAAGACAGAGAGCCAGACAAAGGCCAAACATAATGAGGTAGTAGGAAATAAAGAATACTTGATTTTGAGATAATAAACTGTCTTTTTGCACAGCAAACTGCAGAGTGAAAACTGTAACAGGGGTCTGGTTAGTTTTATAAACAGGGATTTATGGTGCTTGTTACCTTGTCAGAACAAGCTTTTACGAGCACAGGAGCACTTGGACTTCTCTCTTTCTGTGTCTTTCCATAAAAACCAAGAGAATGGATTCACTGTGACACAGTATCTTTAAACAATCACACATAAAAGGTCAGTATGTGCCATATTGTTCTGCAAATAATATACAGTATTATAGTATATAAAATATTGAACTTTATCCTTCATGTACCTGGACTGTAAAATAAGGTTCACCCACATTCAAGTATACAGTGTCACATCTTTTTTAATAATAATTAATATAATTGTAATTTACAAATTTTAAGTACAAATTTAAACACCATTTTGTGAAATACTATGTTGGTTGTACTTGATATACTAATTACTGCACATACCTTGATATTATTTCATTATAAGAGTACTGGTAAGCAGTGGGTACAACCCGGATTCACCTATAACTGGGAGAACTACAAAGATCTTCCCCAAAGCCTTTACCTATGGATGGGTGTACTTTATTGATGATTGTGAGGGAAATTGTTTTATACATTTATACAGTATGTCTCTGTATTTTATCTGCACAATAAGGTCCATAGCCATTAAAATGTCTTTACATCTACCTGTGATCATAGTAGGGTGCCTCTCGAAACAGCATCTATAGTATAGAGAAGGTAACTTTTTATAATAAAATGTACTTCCTGATATGTTGCTAAAAGGTTGCTAAGGTGTTGCCAGTCAGTGCATTGTTAAAGTTTGCAGTAATGATAAATGTTTACAGGTGGTTAAGAAGATTTTTTATGTGGTTTCTAGATGTTTGTTTTGGTGTTGGAGGTGGTTTCTATGGTGCTGCTAGGGTTTTGGGAATGTTTGCTATGGTGATTCTTGGTGGTTGATAGCAAAAACAAGATGGTTGCTAGAGTGTACTGTGTCTGTTTTGACTTCTATAAAAGGATGCCAGATACAGTATATTGACCATTTTTTTGCATTTTATAATTAAGGGGCATATTCCTGTTTAAATTGGTGAATGTGTTTGGTGATTTGCTTGTGTTCTAAATGTAAACATATGTGTTGTCAAGTGGATAAGATGTTTTCTCTACTTGCTTGTGTTGTGTCCAGGTCTAAATTGCAGGCAAACAATGCTACAAATGCTGTACTCAGACAGTAATGATTTTTTGTTTTGCATCTTCTTACATGATTTCCTAAGAGAACCACAATGTTTAGCCAATCCATATCAACAACAAAAACTGATTATCACTGCAGCTAATTATGTACCTTTATCGGAGAATGGCTAACTGTTCAAAAACAAAAACAATGAACTATTAAAGAGTGTCGCAGATTCAGTGGAGTGCAAAATATGATAGGACAGAGGAAAATGAGGACATTTACAGGCCACACTGTGTGCTGTTCTCCTAAGGTTTTTAATCATGTCACAATTTCAAGAGTATGCAAAACAAAAAATAAAATATTAAGCTCTGCAGTATTTCTAGGTGAAATCAGCACTTTCCACTTTGTTTTTTGCAGCACTACAGTGAAAAAGTAACATGATATAAAATTGTGTCACTGGCAATTAGCTGGCCTATTACAGTAATAAGAGATCTTTACCCTCTGCGTCCTCCCTTCTTTTTATCTTTATATTGCCAGTATTTTGATCCTTTTATTCATACATATAGTAAAATGATCCTCAAGATACAGCCAATTCATTTGTCAGCAATGGGCTTTATACACTGGCAGACACACTGCCCCCAATTGAAGAATCAAATATCACAAGTTTAAATGAGGATCATCAGAACATGGTAACCTGTAGCTGCGACTTGTTCCAAGAGACATGTTCACAGAGGATGGTTCATGGCATCCCCTGCAGTGCATGAATGTGAAAAAAGAAACTCACCCCAACACAGCAACGTGTCTTCCAAACACCAGTGATGAGTGAGCAGCAGAGCAGCTCTGTGTCAGACCTCCAGGTTTAAATACTGTATTTCCGTGGCCAGAAGAGAAGCTTGTCCCCAACCCCTTGTTTTGGCTGACAGATGTTTTCTTACCCATGAGAGCCTCCGGTTCACGTTCATCTCATGCTGCCTCGAAGAGGAGAGCCTCGACTTCCAAATTTAGACACAGTATATCTTAGTAATTGACTATTTCTGCTCTTCACATAAGCAGTGCTGTTTTCTAACAAGTACATGCTACAAAAAGCTCAAAATGTTGAAGGGAAGGCCTACATGTGCAGTAGTTGTTATGATATGTAACTTAAGAAACA
Organism: Nannoperca obscura; assembly: GCA_036024295.1. Lineage (NCBI taxonomy): Eukaryota > Metazoa > Chordata > Actinopteri > Centrarchiformes > Percichthyidae > Nannoperca > Nannoperca obscura. The sequence continues at coordinate 4,126 of JAVQJL010000754.1, forward strand.
GCTTTATCAGTTTACATTTTGGCTCCAATAAAATACTATGATTTTTGAAACTATGACCAAAAAAAAAAGGAATATATATATATATATATATATATATATATATATACTGCTACTCAGTAGCTACTTCATTAGGTATACCTGTACAATCTAATGCAGTTCAATACAACAACTCTGCAATAAAGTCTACTTTTAGGATGCCTATAATGTTCCCTAATCAGTATAATAATAGTTTGCACACAGCATCATTAAAAGGCAAATACAGACATGCTACTTAAGCAAAAAATAGGCAGCAAAAGCTCTCTGGAAAAGAATGCAGCAGACTATGGGGCACATTGCCTGCTGAATTCCCAAAATGCAGAAAACTGGAGGGCACAGAGAGAGCCTCTTCAACCTGTTAGGATCTCAGTGAACTGAACAGAAATAGACCCTGCAGACTGTACAGTAGCAGGCAGGGTGGAGAAGTGAGTCGGCTAAAGACAGACACGGCGAGAAAGACAGATAGCGAGCCAAAACAGGAGGCACTATGCGCAAGGTGACAGATTGGCCCAAGCTTGGAGGGTGTGTACTTTCACCAGGCAGTATGTCTGTTTCCCCATGGCCAGAGGGTTCTTCAGATGGCCATCTATTTCGGCAGAAACCTTTTCTGCTGTTATTTCTATTGCAATATTACGACCGTCTGTCCTACTTATGATTGTGGATTGTCTGTCCAATGTTTATTGTTGATTGTGGGGGGTAAAAACAGCTTCAGAGAGAAATGCAGGAATTTAATGGGCAACTTAACAGTTTAGGATGAACAACAGTATGTTTATCTCAGCAAGAGCAAACATTTCTAAACAAGGTGAAAGATGGGATGTAAAGACACAATTATTCAGAATTGAGTCACTTTGTAAGCAATTAGGTGCACTTAGCCATATTACCCAGCATGTAATGAGTAATTTGATTGCATACCCCACTGTGAGAGACATCTTGTATTGTGCATGCAAGATGTCGGGCCATTTAGCTGAGAGGACTCCAGCAGGTCCATTTCCTGCTAAATGCGGACTATGCAGTTGCATAGGACCTCCGAAGCAACAAGAAAACACTGCAAAGAAAACTATTCTATTATGTATAAGCCACCTCAGATGGAGAGGAACACTGTATGCACTTTGGTTTATTCATGCCATGGTTTGTGTAAACAGCGGACTAGAGTTACTACAGGTTACTACACGCATGTAACCAAGCATCACAAAGCTACTTCAACAAATACATGGTGATGTGGCTTGGGCTGTGATTGTAAGTGTGACCTCTGGATAAGCGGACCAGTTCCTCTAACCACCAGGGAGCCCTGACTGCCAAACAGGTGCCCATAGAGGGACATGAAGAGGGGAGATAGAGTGCATGGTGATAATGCTTTTTCAGACACAAGGACAAAATCGCAAAAAAGGAAGAACACAGCGTTACGCCACGTCAGCTGAAAAGTGAGCTCTTGTTCACAACATAATACTGAACGCTGCTATCAACTGACAGATGTGTGTGTACACAGGAAATCAGACACACTCATTGTGCCACACACACACACACACACACACAAACACACACACGCAATTTCTAAATGCATTTAATGGCTAATAATGTGCAGCACCTATCTAGGGAGCACTCCAGGTAGAAGCGAGTGCCAGCATAATAAAGCCAACTCATCTTTGGAAAGGTCAGTGCAAAAATAAATGTGATGATTGAATAACAGCAGTCCTATATATAATTTCACACTGAGTCAAGCATGGAGAAGGTAAAAGATAAAAGGAGAAAAACACTGCAACATGTGCTACAATCCAAGAATAGGCAAACAGACACACTGGCGCAAAATGCAATGCTGCACATCATCCCAAATTCTGTCCAAGCACAATGACTGTGTCACCTTGGCAAGCATAAAATATTAATTTATCTAACACATTTGTTGATATTGGCCTATGGACAAGTAATCCATTACACTAGAGGAAGAAAACATGCTGTATAGCACAATCTGGGACCTGTCCCCAGTCCAACATCTTCAGGGTTTTTTTGTGACTGGCTCTTTAACCCTAACCCAGGTGAGATCTCGCCTTTTACCAAACCCACGGTTATTTATCATCTGGCTCTGTTGTTCTGCATCATCTAGCATTGTAAACCAAGGATTATTTACAATCTGTCTTTATTAACCTAGGGTTATAAATCACCAGGCTCTGTCAAACCAAGATTAATTGTACCTGCCGCTGTTAAAACCAGATTATTTTTCACCTGGCATTGTTAATATAGGATTATCTATGACCTGTGCTTTTGGACTCGGATTATTGAATCGCCTGACCCAATTAAAACAGGATTGTTCATCACTAGGCTCTGTTAACCCACTTGATGTTCACATTAAAGAGTTAATGTCTGTTACAAAGAGGGAATGTTCATAAAATAATCATCCTGTAAACACAACCCTCTGTAAATGTATTGTCTTATTTGTGAATTATGTATGGTTTACTATATTGTTATCAAAAACCAACTATTTCAACAAGCATGTTAAATTGCAAAACAATTAATCAACAGAAAAATGTAATCCTGTTTCTACTGCTGGGGGAATTGTCTGAAAATGCTAATCCCTGCCACTCTCATGAACAAAAAGTCTTTATGTAATTAATAAAATATTTTCTTTTTTTTGTAATAAGTATCCATTAGCTGTCATTAAATACTGATAGCTCTCATCAACTATCTAACCCTAGTATTTTCATTATGTCACTTCATGGGAATACACAATCTGTTGTCAACACCAGGATATTGTAAAAATGGTCACCTAAGCCTAAACTTAAATGGCTCCAAATAGGTTAGATGTGCAGCAGATGTTGCCATGGTGATCTTTCCCACTTAACAGTGAGTCACCACCACCACTGAGAGATCCGGAGTTCAGTCCTGCAAATAAAGCTCTCTAACATGTTAATTTTGCCTCGTAAGATGCCGGGCACCTGGATTCAGCTGGTCAGTGTAAAAAAACATCCTGATTCGGGTCTGCTGAGCCTGTGCCGTGTCTTTAGAATTTTTCTAAACTGAGACGGGCACCTGCGGTTGTTGATTTTTGCAAGTTAGCAATCATAATCGGCTAATTATATATGTTGACATTTCACAAAACATGTAAACAGCCAGGATGAGTGAAAATATGTGCTTGAGAAGACGGAATTAATATCTGGGGACAATTCACTTCTCCCTAAAGGGTGAAGTATAATCCCATGAAAAGCCACACCTGTGCACAATAGCACGCATTCATGTCAACAAAGTAGGTCTTCCTCATACACACACACACACACACACACGCACATAGAGCCTTTGAATAGAACAAAGACAGCACCTTTCCTCGGGTGTATTGTGCACCTGGGTTTTGCATTTCCCCTCAGATACACAAAGAAAACATCAGTATCTCCCTTCTTCACAGAGTCAACAATTTGTATCATTTTTATATGTCTGTAAGTCTATATGTATTTAAATATATAAATTTTAGGTAGATATTTACATATCCTGTCTGACTTTATATGAAAAATAGGACCAACCTTTAAAATCCTATCATTCTAAATTTAACAAATTACGTTCTCAATAACTTAAGGAATCACTTTGATGATTGACTGATGAGGGTCATTTTAAAATGTTTAAAATTGATTTAAAAAAAAAAAACTTAACAGCGTGTGAGAAGACAGAGATTTATTGCTGGAGATTTCTTCTGCTGTTTCAACTATCTGTGACTTTACCAGGCCTATTTCATCCGTTCTTTTCCTGTGATTCAAATCTTGACATTGACTGATGTCACCTGGTCTCCCTCTGGCAGACAGAGAGCTTGCCACTACCACAAATTAGAAGATGAATGTTTGCTTCCACTTTTGGGGGGCTGTTCTATCAGGATACGTCAATTATTCTTTTCTAGAAAGGACATACACTTTTACTGTGGTTGTAGATACTGAATGTGTGAAGTGTTTCAAAGACTTTTTGTGCAGAATTGCAGCCATAAGCCTCCCGTGTATCTGGGCACACACAATAGATGGCTCAAGGTGTAGAATAGATATGTGTCTAAAGTGGATTATATTCAATAGCAAAAATTCTTGACTTGATTGTTTCAGTGATTCACAAGGACCCACAAGCATGCATTTGCTCCAAATACATCCTCAACATTAGAGAGCATTCTAACTAGCATTTACGCTCATCTACATGCCTATTTTGGCAGGAATGTAAGTTAAGATGATGAAATCATCAGTCAATTTCAGCAACGCACTCCCAAATAGTCTGAATAATACTTAGTGTCACCAAAACATATCAAATGTCCATACTTTTGTGCTAGTGCAGAGATATCCAAGCTATTACTGGCCTGTCAGCCACACCTTATCAAGCATAACACCCAAATGACTGAAACAACACAAAATGGAAATTAGACTCAGGAAAAAAGAGAGTGAAAAAGACGCAAGAGAAACAGATTCTGAAGCAATAGCCTGTCTACATGTGCAAATAAAACAAGCAAAAGCACTATCTTCAGAAGATCGCTTTTTTAAATCGCAAAAATAATCCCCCAGAAATATGCAAGTCTGTGACACCAAACTGAACCACATACATGTGGTTTTCCACTGACTGCATAGAGAGAATCCACTACCAGTTTTGCTGCAGAGCAGCTGTGCGCAGCTACTCCACACGTGTTTTGACTAGAGCTGTGCGGGGAAACCCTGCTGGAGACAAACAGTGTATTGACCTTTTCCACTCAATGAATGGAACATTGTCACCAGGGTCTTGCAGCTAATTAGTTCAACTTGACGTGATAGAGGTCAAGCCGCGAATACAGCCACCGATGACACCCCTGTCACATCCTTAAACCCTTAAGCAGCAAACATAATAATGGTCATGCCTGACACTCCCAAAAGAAGGCAACATAGGTGTGCTGAAAGGTCATTTGAAGTGTTTGGACACTGCAGGCAGACTCCTGTCAAGAGCTACAGTCAAAATCAACACATTATTATATAGCCAGGGGTCTGACCTCTCCATCTGAGATGATATTTTAATTAAGTGGTGTTCAACTCTGTTGATGAATGGACATCTGACAGTACAGACTCTCTATTAATCCCCCCAATCCCTTCTTCAAGATGGGTAGCATTGTCTTGAAAGTTGTCATCACGCCAGCGTTTGCCTTGTATATAGACACGTAACTTTTTTCACTTTACATTTATTTTTGTTAAAACCTGCAATAACTGATTTTTTTTTGGGCCACTTGGGGGCAGCTGCCATCTGGTGAATTAGTCCGGTATTTGCCCTCTACCAACTCCTGAGAGAAATAATAAATACTATCTGAGTTGCTAAATGATCTTGCTCATTCCTTTGGTGCAGATGGGGTTTTTAGAACTTTTCTCTTGTTGCTGCAGCCAAAAGCAGCACTAGAGTGAACCAAAACAGTAAACGTAATGGGCCGGACAGCTAAACAATGAGATGAAACTCCTTGCAAAGCTTCGTTAAGCCGAGGGGGGCTGCAGCTGCATGTGGTTTTTGAAAAGTGGGTTGTCAAAATTGAATCTTAAAATTGGATTCAATTTTGATAAAGGTTGGCTTTTTGTTGACTTTTCTAAAATGCAACTGCTTTGTGGTGACATTGCCACAACAACAAGTCCCCTTTTAGCTTTGATGGTCCTTGTCCAAAGCTAATTTGTTATTTACAATGTTCAGTGAAAAACCCTGGTTGTACATTGTCACATTGCTCAAGACAAAGAATAATTCCGCTGTGTGAATGAGTTCCTTGTATGAAATGTTGCTCTGTAGTGATGTTCATTCTGAACAAAATCCTGAGCCTACAACAAAAACTTTTTTTTTCTTTTCTTTTCTTATTTTCTTTTACCAGGGAACATGTTGCTCATCTCAAAGCACAACACTTCTATTCCTACACCATGCAGACTTTAGTTTCTCTGCTCTCTCACTCCCCCACTCCCCAGAGGGTCTTTCATAATGTACAGATTACTTTAAGGTCACTAGGTTGCTGGGTTGAAGCTGATGCTAAGTGACGGTGTTATTTTTAAAGTCAATGCCACTTTTTTTAAGCTTGTGATGCATTGACAGAAAAAAGGAAAAACTGTATATTATGTTCATTGTTTAAGTAATTTTGAATTGACACTATCCACAATAAAATTGGATGCAGCTTATTATAAAGTATTGCCCTTCTGTGATGGATAAGAAGATATGTTTTATTTTCGGGAATCTACAATGATCGTTGTTGCTTGTTCTCTGCCACTTTGTTTTTGTTTTGGGAACTTTTACAAAAGCTTGAACCCCTGGACCCCAGTGTGGCAACCTGTCCTTTCCCCATCAGACAGTTAATTTAACTCTGGACATGGGTGCATGTCTGTCAAGATGGCCACAGATGGCTTCTGTGTGTGTCTGTTTATTTTGAAACCTGCAATAGGTCAAGGATGTAATTGACACTTCCCCTGGCTCTAGCTGTCCTTGTAAATCATTGCACATTTTCTAATGTGCTAAACCTCCAACAATAAGGGAATAAGTAAATAAGTAAGCAGCAGTAGAGAAAGTAGAAGATAAGTTCTCCTTCATGTGTCCCCCATACAGTAACTTGCCCTTCAGCTTCATCATCATTCCTGTCAGTCATCCTATTTTACTAAACTGTCTCATTCATATGACATGATGACAAAAATTGATACATAGTATAGTTTTTCATTACCACAGATTTGTCCTAAAATATATATCCATATTTCACAATAAAGCATTTTTTCCCCCCTTAACAAAAGCTTGTCTTACAAACAGCAGGGGGTTTAACGCAATCATCCACAGAGCTTTATTGCATAGAGTTAAACTCAACCTTTGGTCCATATTATGAGTGTTGTTTGTATAATTGCCGGTTTTAAGCATTGTCCTGGTTTTGACATGGAACACGAGAAACCAACTGAGTCACTATTTTCTATACCAACAAAGAATATAAAGCAACCTAGAGTAAACGGAGTAGTCCAGGTACCATATCCAGGTTTCTCAAAACATGATGTTTACATGCACAGCACATTAGTGGGATACTCCAAAAACACAATCATTAGAGGAGTCTACACGCACACCATCTCTCTGTTTCTTTACCGTTACTGGTTTCAGTTGGGTGTACAGTTGCTAGTAGCAACCTCTAATGGTGCAATTCCACAGAAGCTTAACTGGCTGTTATATCTATGTTTACATCCACCATTTTGTCAGATCTGTGAGAAAACATATTGACAGCCATCTTCTATCTACTCCTCAAATGTCCTAGTTGGAGCATTTTATGCAAGTCTTTTATTGCAGCTGTACTGTGATTGATGTTTTAGTAGAATATTGTTTTTCCATGATTCACTTACTGCTAACCAAGCTAGCAATTGCACTAACAAGTAACTTGAATTACTGCTGGGATAACTGTTGTTTATTTTACTACTTTTTACTTTTCCTCTTGGTGACTTTGTGTACATTTACTAGACTTATTACTCCTTTAAGTCCTTTGTCCCCCAGGCAATACAGCTATTCAATTCCTCCCAGCAATTAGCGAGCATTATTCTTGTGTTTTTCTTTGTTTTAATCATCTTACATTTGCACTACGCACTATTAATCACCTTACTCATTACCTCATTTATTACTACTGTGTTTTTGTGTTCTTACTCTTATATTCATGTGTGTATTGGTGTTTTTGTATTTAAGCTATTGGGTGCCTAAATTTCACTATGGATCAATAAAGGACTATCTATTTATCTTCCACTGGTGATAATTAGTTTCTGGCTAATTTGACAGCTAATCTATACTTTTGTGAATCCAGTCTCCATGTAACTATAACCCATTTGTATAATACCTTTGGTCTAATTCTTGTTTATGGTATCGCTGCATTTTCTGATTTCTATCATTGTATTTATGGTCCAATACTGTTTTCACAGTTAAAGTTAAAAAGTGTGTTTTATTTATTATCCGCTGTGAAAAACCTTATTGGAAGTGTGTTAAGCTTGCTGCATAGCTGTGAATGCATAATGAGGCCAGAAGACTCACACTCACACTCTCCTTTAGTCACTGGCAGTGATAAAGCAGTAAAAGGTTATTTTTATTTCCTGTTCATTTTTTTTTGCTTGTGTGATGGGTTTTTTTTATCTCTGAAACGAGGGTTTAAGAAATTTTGTGCCGTATGTTGCACAGATTGGGCTAAATAAGTACGATCACACGACTTGACTCCAGGTGCAGTTTGTTGTTTCAAAACAAGATCTACATTTTTACAGGCTGCAATTAAAGTTACAGCTTCAAATATACAGCATATGTACTCATGTTTTAAGCTGATTTGCCTTCCTAGAAATACAAATAAGAACAAATCACATAATAATAGCAGTAATAATAATAATAATAATAATAATACCTTGGGGTTATACATACATACACATGCCCAAATTCATCCCTACTTAGACACTACCTCATCCTACTTAGAACAACAGCCCTTTAAAACAACTCAGCTATTTTTCCGGTACTTCCCTAATCTCTCTCACTTATATCTATTAATTTAGTGATATGTTTAAACAATCAGACATTTTTATTGTACCTGCTAAGGTGGATGAACAAAATTAGTGTAGCAGGGATGGAAAGAGACAAAGTTTGCCAGACAAGACATATGTGCAGCCCTCTTTCAGCTGCCCAAAGCCTTGCTCACTCAGCATGTAGGGTAATCCGGCTGCCAAAGGGCAGGCAGTCATGTGCAGGCTGGCCTGCAGGAGGCTCAGAAGGTCAAAGCATTATGAGAGAGTGCAAGACCACTGACAGGACGGACTATGAGGTCAATACAGAGAGACATGAGCGAGGCAAGGGACAAATGACAGAGAACAGATTATAGATGGAGAAAAAAGTCTAGATAAAAAAATTTAAAAAAGACATTGGATGGAATCTGAATGGACTTGGGGACAGTGGAAGAAAGAGAGACAGTCAGGTGGAAATGGATCATGGGGTTGAACTGAGTAGTTTGAGGTCTGAAAAAAAGTAAAACTCTCAGATTTGCACACAATTTGAGGTGACTGACAGATGGAGCTCTCTCAATTCATACATGAGAATGAAACTCCCCTTTGAATCTAGTGCCAACAATGAGCAACCGCTCTGGGATGGCCCAAAACCAATTTACATGTAATATCACATTCTAAATGCAAATATGATGGTGATGATCCAACTAAACGCAGCTGTTCTGTAAAGACCATTGTCCAGTCAGGGCCCCGCCAAATAACCTTCCCTCCCCCCATGCAACGTCCACACACACACTCGAAGAGAAGATAAAACACACAAGAATATAAAATGCTGACTAATGGCAGAATGATTAATTGTGAAATGCACCGTTATCGCAAACAAACGCAGTGATGTGAACTGTCACCGCTATGTTCAGTGACAAATACAATGCTTTTCCTGAAGTTGCTTCCCTTTGATCCCTTTGAAATTAGAAGTAACAGCACAGCACTTCCAATATGGCTAAATATGGAACTCATGCAGATTGGGGAAAACTAACCCATTAGCTTTCAACTGAAATGCTTCACGATTGAATTGGAACTCCACCGTCGCAATGAATGGGTTGCTTTGGAGGAATATTTAGATGACTACCACAAAGTTAGTGATGCTTACTTTGACTGTAATCCTCCCACTCCCAAAGACATGGTTAATTTAGTGATATTGCTATATATTCCACTCACACAAGTCAACATTCCAAAATCTTCTTTAACATTGCAGAGCGTTTTTGTTTGAATAATCTCATTAACAGGATTCTTTGAAAGCAGCACTGAAATGAAGAGTCATGTGTCTGGAACACATTGAAATTGCCTCGACAAACATCACATGAAATCTCTGTTGCACTTTATTATTATTTTATTGATTTATTGTTTTATTGATTTTTTTTAATATCTTGCTTTATATTTATCTTATTTAATTACAGAAATTTTGAAACGTTTAAAAAATCACTCTAAAATTGCCCTACAACTTATTGTTGTACATCAGATTTGTTAATAGAGACTGACCGTTATTGTTGCACCTTAAATTATAATCCCTATGAAGAATATGCATTCCTTGCTTTGAGAAGTGGGCATTGACTAGGACAATAACTTGAACAATTTCTTGTGGAAAATGTACACCAGGAAAATTAAAAGAAGCAAATTTGAGGAAGATCTTGTTCAAATGTTTGTTGATATTTGGTGCCATATACGGTACGGCTGCTACGCTGGCTGTAACAAACCGAGACAATGTGTGAATATTATAAATGCAAAGGGAAGAGAGCAAAAAATGGTAGCAAGGGGAATAGGCAACCAGAGATCTCCAGAGATAGGAAAAATATTTAAAAATAGAGAGTCAGACTCAGAGATACAGAGGGGACAGAATAATGGGTCTGCACCGGCTCCCCAGATCAATTCCACGCCCTCATCCCATCAGTCATTGCAATTATGCATGCAGCCATGAGAGCTTGACTTTTGAGAAGAAGAAAAGAAAAAAACACCCGTAATTACAAAGCTGTTCTCTTCATCCCCACAGGTATGCAGGTGTCCCACTGTTATATTGGTTTCTCAAAAATGAAGAGGGGTGTGTTCTTTATCTCACGTAGGGAATGAAGTGTGTTGAAAGGAAATGTGTGTGTGTTGTTCTCCATGGAGTGCTGTGTCTCACACAGATATACAGTAATTTGAGAGAAAGGGAAACTAATGCAGGTCTGTGAGGCCAGAAAATAGCTTCTCTCTCTGACTTGGGGAGAGTTACAGCACTGCGTTGTTAAAAGAAGTTGTAACGGATAAAATATGAACTCATATTCACGATTACTGGACGGCAAACCAAAACCAAATACTAAACCAAAATAATTACAAATTATTTTTAAACCTGCACTACACAATCTTTTTTGACACAGACCATTGAATCAAAGCAACCAGACAATCAAAGTGACAGACTGGCTGAACAACATATTGAGTGTTGTGGCCAGAAACACGACTCCAAATGAATGCCAACATTGCTCCATGGATTTCCCTGAATGTGTAAGTAGGCAATTTGTATTTACGTGGAAGAAGTTTGCTTTGAAGGCTTTCTGACAGTGTGGTGAACTTTGTGAAACGGTCGTAGTTTTGTTTTCGCTTTAGGAACCAAAACTACTTTGTTAGGTTTGCAAAAAGATCATGGTTTTGGTTAAAATAATAATTTTCACACGTGACGAACACAGCAGTCTCTTAGGTGAAAGTGTTTGACCCAATAATCTATCCCGACCTCCTTGTTGTATGGACTTTGAAATCAGTTATAAACAATAAAAACATGCATAAAAAAGTGACTGCTTTAATCTGTCAGAATACTTTCTGCACCCTAACATGAACAAACCAAGAGGACAAAACCCTTTTATCCTTAAAAAAATATATTCTTATCAAGGATAAATTAAAGGATGTTCAAATCAAAGCTGCTAATCTGCATTTTAAGATCATCGTCCCAGATTCCATTCAGTGTTTGCAAATGAATGTGTAAAAAGCCCTAAAGTAGTATTTATAAGCCTTCATTTTTCATTCATGCCATTTGTCGTATAGCCATGCAGAGAAATAATGGCAAATTGTTCAAAAATATAAGCTATATATAAAAGTTATGAATTGAAGCATATAGCTTGTACATGAAATATTTGCATCACTTACTAAAAGTGAATATCTAGTAATTATAGGAAAACAATTATGATTACGACTGATAAAGAAATGTGTAAGAGTGCATTGTTTTAGGAGATTCTGGGAGCAAACACCCCATTAAACCAAGTCTCAATAGTTTTGAAGCAAACATTTAAATTCTAATAGAAGCATTTACAGTACTACCCAAAATATCGAAATCTAGAAAGTAACATTTGTAACTTTTACTTTCAGACAAAGACGTGCAGCACAATAACATTAAAAGTGAAGGTGAGTGGGATAGAGAGGAGAATTAATGAGGTGTCCTGTGCAAAGCTAATGTCTTGCTTAAAGCTACTGTGAGCAATTTTACACCCTGGCAGCTCTAACTGGCAGCGTGAGGTGACTGAAAAGAATCTGAATTTACAGCTCGTAGTGTAATGCCAGCAAAGTGCACGCAAGATATTCTTTTTTTCTAAGTGAGTCAGTGGTCTCTTTATTCCAAAGAACACCATTGGAGAGAGAGGCAAAGTGCCAAAAGAAAGTTCACAAGGTTGTAGAAGCCTCAGCAGAAATTATGACATGCTACTAGGGTTTCCTCTTTGTTATGGGGCCCCATATGACTCCTTGGTTCCAATTACAGAAGCCTGCTGTAGGCGATTGAATATCAGAATGGTAAAAGGATAAGAAACGAGGAAGAGATAGAGTTAATTAAAAAAAGAGAATATGAGGCACTTTTATCCTTTTGATTAATCAAGGTGTCCCAATCCTCTAAGTGGACACTGGCGCTAATGACCCACAGGCAGTTGCGGAGAAGTTAATGCTGTAGAGTGATTATTACTGCTCAAACACAGTCGGAGTCACCTCAGTGTAATGAAGAAGCCCATTAGAACGATCCACTGGGGTGGTGCTTCTGTACTTGGCTAGAAGTCCCAATTTGTACGAGAATTGTCCAGCCACTTAAGTTTAGAATGGCTATGTCACCAAAATAAAAGTGAGATCAGCTGGGGTTTTTTTCTCCTGCATGCCAGAGGCTGTATTTGTGCGCATATGTGTACTATGCTGATTACGCAATGTGTTACTGCCTTAGTCCTGCTTTTCAGTCTACAAATATGTTTCAAATCCATCTTCGTACTTCATAGTATTTGGATGCTTTGGATATTTCAAAATGAAAGGAGGAGTATGAGCGCTTCGATTGGCTCCAGCCTTCTGCATCCCTGAGCGGGATAAGTGGGTGGGGTGGGAGGATGGATTGGTGGATGGATGGATTGAGGGTAGAAACATTTTGGGTAAAATGAGATTACTCGGTTTCTAATTCATCCTGAGAGTGGGAGGTTTGTAGTGAGTTGAAAACCCTTACTCCCCCCATGGTGTTGCTTGTTTTACTTTCTGGGAGAATCGCAAAAAAATAAAGAAAGAATATAGGCTAACATTTTAAATAGTTGCTCTTCGTCTTGAGTGTTGGTTAAACACATGACGTTTACTAATACTTAAAGATTTTAAAAGAAATAGTGATCTCTGTTTTATTTCAGATTTTAATTAAATCAGTCCTAAAAAGGCGTTGTTAACTTCAAATATAACTACTACACCAGTTAACATTGTGAATGCATACAACAATACAACATACCTCAGCCAGTATTTGCAGTGCACATTGTTGTTCAACTTCGATATCGAAAGACGCTTTTATTTTTTTTACTTTATCCAGGTGTGTTGAGGCATTGTTTGCCGTCTTAAATAACATGTCCCTTGATATAAGTTAGACACATCGGGTTAGGAAGAACTAATTGAATGTTACATGTTAGTACAATATAGGTTTTATCTGTGGCTGTTCTCTGTGCTACATTATGACTTTTGCTTGACAAAGGGGAGCAAGCAGCACATATACTGACTTTTCGAGTGTGTACATATTGCTACTTTTGTTTCTGTTTCTCTGTATTGAATTACACTTCAGTGTTCATCCAGCATCCATACATTCCAACTTTTCAGTTATGCTCCTCAGGATCCTCATCAGGATTTCATGCCTCTTTCTGGGGAAGAGAGGGTAGGGAGTTGTAGGCTTTACGATTCTGCTTTCATCTATTTGTTTCATAGTGCTTTTTTTTGTGTGTGTTTCCTTATATTAGCAAGTCTATTTTGTTCATCTTCAGGCAGGTTCAGCAACAGTAGACATCACAGGGAATAGAGTGGAGTGGAGAAGTAGAGAGGAAGTTCATAAAAATGTGCAGCTCCCTCAACTCCTGCCACTTTAAAAATGAGGATAATCCCACTTTCCCTAATGGGGCAGACATAGTCTGCATTAACTCACGTATATAGTGTTCCTTGGGGAGCTTTATGAGACTTACCAATATGCTGGGGTATAGTAGGAAAGAGCTTCTGGTCTGCTGTACTTCCTCAAACATTTTATGGGTGGAGTGTATAATGACTTTTAAGCATTAGAGGTAATCTGTTTTACTGTAGTGTACTTACATTTCCAGTAAAAATCCCTTTGATTTAAACCCTTAACATGAAACATGACAGTAAATCTAAGTAAATAGGGTAAAACTGCATGGTACACCAATTCTAATCATGCTTTGAGTACATACATGGGGACATTGAAAGAAATTGATAAATGGACTACATTTATATGGAGCTTTAATACACTCACTCAAACACACACACTCACGCACCAGTGGCAGCAGGTTATCAAGCAAGGTGCTGCTCTTCCATTGGGAACAATTTGGAGCTCAGTGTCTTGCCGACTTTGACACATGCCTGACCATGTCAAGGTGTCCTTGAGCAAGGATCAAACAACCAACCCTACTATTATGGGACAACCCACTCTGCCTGCTAAGCTACAGCTGGCCTTATATCATACATATTATATCATAGATACATTATACATATTTCATATTGAAACTTACAACAGAAATGGTGCTAGAAAGCAAACCAGTGCTAGATGGTGACGTTACAGCTCCAGTAACGATCCAGCCCAATCAATAAATGAACTAACTAACTTGTTGTATTGGGCTTTGTTGTGCTTCAGAGGTCCACTGGGCGGTCTAAAAAAAACTGGGAAATTAGACAGAGGTTGAAGTTACATAATCGCCTGTGTTTATTCAAAAATGTTCAGTTTTTTATAAAGTCTTGAGATGATTATGGTTAATGCATGCTTTGTTGGCATGATGATGGCACTGTTTTTGTGGTAGGTTGAGTTAACGAGAAGGAGTTGTTAGCAGCCTGGGACCAATACATAATGGTCTTGACATGTTTAAAAAACACCATGGGAGCTAACAATGCTGAATTCAGCATAACTCCATGGAGGCGGTGGAGCCTGCCAGTCATGCAGTGTTATGCAGTAAGATATTATGCAAAAGTCACCAACACGCGCTCACACACAGCACTGGGCTGATGTGTCCAGCTGATAAAATTTGCTGGTCAAACAAATACATAATGTTGCACTTGGTTGCCTCATTATGAATTATTTGTGATGATGTATGCATGCATGTGTATGTTGTGACACATACTGTTCAGTAATATGGTTATGACCCATTTAGAGCTGTGTGTCTATATGGTGTCATTCGCACATCATTTTGACAAAAGAGAGACATGCACCCATGCAGATGTGCACCCATGTGGACTATCGTGTATGCATGTCAAATGTTTCTGTTTCAGTGCTTTGGTTCACTTGTCAACTACTGTAGATAGCCCACAATACTGCTACGGGCATCAGACCTTAGTTTGCATTCCATCCAGTACCACTGAATCTCATTTGGGAGATGTGCGACTGTAATGAAAGGTTGTAGTGGTAAGTGGTAATAGGGTTGTGGCTCTAATAAACATTTTTCACCATGCCTGAACATTGTCAGGAACACTGACAAAGATGGGGCCTGACAAAACTACATTATTTAGAGATGAAAAGAAGACAGAGGAAGAAGATCATAAATTGTATTCACTTATCTTATCTTTTACTTAAACTTTTACTTAAAGTTATATCCCTCAATGCAGATTAGTAGTAATAGTAGATAGTAATAGATAGTAATATCAGCTAGGAAAAAAAGGAGACAAACATGGAGAGGAAAGAATATATTTTCAAATTTAGTTGACTTAGTTGTCAACTACTGTTAGCCTTCATGAAACACAACAACACTGACTTATGAGGGTTACGAAATACTGGATAAGCTTGCGTTTGCTAGAATTAGACAAACGTGACTGAAGTTGGTGTATTATACTGTTCATTTCCATTTGCACTTATTTCTATCTATAGCTATTTTGTTCATGTGTTTCAGTATAACAACTCCACTCTGTTCTTCTCGGGTGAATGGACTGCTCTTTCTGAACTAAATGTGTGACATGTAGCCGTCAGCATTGTTTTGGTACAGCAGGGTGCAGGGCTGCAGCTACTGGTGATGCTGCGTTGGTTGGTCCAGTGCCCAATCACAAACTGTCAACCAATGCCAACAACAGCAGGAACAGAAAATTGCATAATACACTGTATATTTGTCGGGCAAGCACAACTCAGACACAAAAGATAGACACAAGGGTACTGTTACTCCCATACTGAAAAATGGCTGCACCCACAGCGCCCACCCTGATGATATTGACCCTGATGTCAAAGAGGAGAATGATGTAGTACCCTGTGGTGTCCTAATTTGTGCTCCCCACTACTCAGAGCATAGTCATGTAATTATAAATTGCGCTGCAACCCAAGGAGGCTGAAAAGTACAGTAAAGAAAGGATCAGATTTTGATTTCCATTTTAGCTGATTCCAATCCATTAAACTATGCCCAGATTGGCCTGACAGCGAACCTTAAATTAGGCTCGGAACACCTCTAATACTAATTTGACAATCTCATTACTACAGTATGTTAGACCATAATATATTTGAACCACTCACCAATTCATTTTTACCATGATCAAAAATCAATTGAAATCCTCTATATTTTCCATTAAAATATGCTCTTTTACACAGCATGTGTTCTTCCTCTTGCTTTTTAAATTTTTTTAAATGTCAGACAAAATAATGATAACAGCTTAAAATACCAAACTTAATTTAAATTGGAAATGTGCAAGATGATACTATCGAAAATGGCAGCTTTCACCTCAGTCTTGACAATGGAAAGTAATGCATTAGTGCTGCATATTAAATTGAAAACACCTACAGCTTTGCTTACCTGAGGGCATGCTCGCATAACAATACTTTTCCCAAC
Organism: Nannoperca obscura; assembly: GCA_036024295.1. NCBI lineage: Eukaryota > Metazoa > Chordata > Actinopteri > Centrarchiformes > Percichthyidae > Nannoperca > Nannoperca obscura. The sequence continues at coordinate 20,912 of JAVQJL010000754.1, forward strand.
AAGTAGACTTGGCAATGGGAAGGAAAGGTAATCGTGCATTCGGACAAAGACAACATTCAGGATGATTTTCACTTGGAAACTCACTTGGACGCAAGCTGCATCAACTGAATTATGTCATAGCAACAAGCATCATTAGATCCCTCTGCAAATGAGTAGCTTTGATACGGTGTAAGGTGCCTCCGGCCTGCAGTGTATCAGTACCACTACTACTCTATCACTGCAACAAGGAGGACACTGAGGTTTTCTGCTGTCAGCTTTATCTACTCTATTGAGTCCATCCAATGTGCTTTGGTTACAAACACAAGTGTTTACAAACCAAATACATGCAGAATGACTTATGAATGCCTCCAGGGATGGATCATAAAATTCCTAGAATCATAACTGCATGTGACTAGCCTTTTCTTCTTTCTCCCAGATTTTGTTGTTTGCATTTCACGGGCTATAAACACATAAACTAAACTCTGTCTCCAGCTTCGTGATATTGAGCTCATTCAGCATGCAGTGCACAGCAACTGATTACTTCTAATAGAAAAGGGACTGAGGCCAAGTTGGCCATTTTGTTAATTGCTTGCAACTATAGCTTCTCTGAAATAAAATTTTTTTTGGATGCAGCTGCCAGGCAAAAAAACCTTTGTAATATTTAAAAAGGTATATGTGGAGTTAGAAATTACAAATGAGAATAGAAACATTGGGCATGTTGCAAATGTAAACTGCAACATTCATTACAATAAAGCACCTGAAATGCAGTGAAACTCTCTGATTTACAGTATATAACAGTGTGTGAGGTGGAATTTTCCATTTCACAACATCCATGTATATGCAGCTCACTGTGACCACAGAAACATAAAATGTGTCCCAATGTCCTTGCTGGCGCTGTTCACATCTGACATTTTCTCTAATGTTACATGTTGATGGCAGATCCGCACAGACAGCGGACACGGGCACGCGGCACTAGATTGCCAGTGAGCTCATGGCTTGTAGCGCCTGTGGACCGATCTCAGTAGCTCTGATAGCACATGACAGCCAACGAACGTGATTGTGAGAAAAAGTTTGAGAGCACGCAGTACACATCCAACCCAGTGATCTCCTCATACACATGCACAAACACGCGTACATACAGAATAATGTCCTGAGTTGTTATTACCTTGTGTGCTTTTTCAACACTGTATGTTATACCACAGTTTGCATGATCCAATCTAGAGATGGGAGCATATTAAATACATACTATACCTATTTTGTTTTGCATAATCTTAATAGGTGTCGTTGGACCAAACGGTTCTGGGGGACTACCTGAGAGGAACATTTGCACTGCAAATGGGAATGCTTAAATGACATAAGACAGCTAGTGGTTGGCAGCAACGTCACTTCTGCATGACACACAAAAACAACAGCCCCAACTGTCGGCCCATTTGTTCGTGTTTTCTACCGTTACGAGCTATAGTTTACACAGTAAACAGTACAGTTATCGTTTTAGACACTCAAGGTTCCTCTTGTGCTAGAGTGTAGGAGCTAAAACATGGTCCATCAAATCACTACAGTCGATCGTAGTTGTTGCAGTGCGGACACAATGGAAGCAAAGGTATGTCCTCCAGTCAGAAAATGCTTATTGTCTTTTGCACTACGTTAAACCTTCCAGCCGTCCGGTTACCTATTTTCTGAAGTTGCCTATCTGAACCCCAGCCTAGATTCTGATTCACTGCCGAGTCTCCATCGGTTCAGATGGCACTTCTCTGACTGATTTTTTAGTGTTTAGACCCTTGCCTGTTTACAGGTTTAAACCTTTTTGGACTTTGATATTTACCTGGTTGTGAACGAGTCATGCTCCTGGGTTCTAGCCTGTTGGTTTGTTACCTTTTGCCATTTCTTGTTACGAACAGACTGGGCTGAAATGTGTTGCACACATAGCCCTTGGACCTTGCTTTTTTATCTTAGCCTGAAACAGGAATGTTTTACAATTATTATTATTGTTTAATATATGTATAATGGAAAGTCATATATCAGTGACTTTTTGTATTGCCATGCTGTTTTCTCAACGTAATAATAAATAATAAAAACTGTTACAAAGAGAATCGTTCAACATCGTTAGAGGCATGAAATAGAGCATACCTTGTGGTTTTGAAGAATGTTAACCAAAATTGAACTTGACTGTTGGTTTTACACTGATAAATGAAATAGAAAGTGATTTCAATTTAAAAATATATTGTGTACAGTATGATTGATTGCATAAAACCACACTCTGACCTCTAATTATGACCTCAACACACTATTACAATCTGAATCTTTATTATAGCACTTTATTATTATTATTATTAGTGTGAATGCTGAAAGCCTTCGGCTTTTACTTCTACAGCCCTTAATATTATCACTACTTCCACAGTGTTGACAAAATCTGTCTTCTACTGTGTTCAGTAATCCGATTTCAAACCCTCTTCGTTTGGGATCTTTTCAACAGCAATGATTCCAACTTTGCTGAGCTTCTCAGTGGCAGAGTGGTACCCGAGCACCTGATAATACATCTTCTCAGGACCCCAAGGTCAGTGGTTCAAATCCCTGCTCTTGACTCTTCTGCATTGCAGAGCAGTTTATTTGCTTTTCAGCATTCGCACTGCAATTCCTTCAGGAAATGCAATTTTCTAGTGTTTGCTTCAGTGATGCTCAGTAGGTAGGTCTTAAAAAGTAGGTCTTCAGTTTCTTTTTATTGTGTTTTTGTTATTTGCTGTACAACTGAAATAATTAAAGATAGTGGATCTCCCACAAGAAGTGCTCTTATGCTTAAGAATCTACTTGGAGTATCTTTAACTATGTGTCCCTGCAACCTGTATTTGCTTGTCCCTTCTCTCTAACAGCCCTCTGTTGCTCCAATGCCTTCCCATATCTACCACCCTGCCCTTCAGTCTTTCTTTTTCTACACTAAACAATCTAAAGCCTATCAGCACATGTTCAACACATCCTTTGCGTTACAAGTTTCACATTTATCTGACTCTGACTTTTTCATGGTGTATAAAGTAGCACTGAGTCCAGTATGTCCTAATTTAAAAGAAATTTAAATGAATTAGAAGATATCTGCTTTCCTACATTTTCCTCTATAACTTCTCACTCTCACAGACTTTTGAGAGTAAGAATGTGTCATAATCTCTACCCTTAGTGTCTTCATTTCAGATTTCCTGCCAATATGTCATCATTCCCTGATAAATTGGTGATTTTGCTTCTGATCTCCCAAAACAGAGTTCTAAAATATAATTATCATTTTTCTTTAATACACTTTCAGCAAGATTTTAGCAACCTCATTTCCCTCTACTCCAACATGTGCCGGTATCCAACTGAAATGAACTCCAGCTAATTTGGTTCTTTGAGTGCAGTTTGAGGATTGATTTTCCTCAGTTAGGTTATCTTGAATAACAGCGTGCTCTTATTTTGAAATAACAACGTGTATAGTTAAATCCATGATTAGAATTTATAAGATCATGTGATTGCAGTTGCACTGGGGAAACATATTAATTGTCATAAACTCATTTTCTGCATTGTTACGAGTTCTGTTTTGTTCTACATTGTTCCCCACAATGTTTCCATGGCTTCCACACTCCCATCACTGTTATACAATTAGATATCATCTGTGAATATGGACAGACTACAAGTAACGTTGTATGCATGATTGTTGAGGTTCTTTCCAATGAATGTGCAAGACATTTGAGTGATAATCATAATTCTGCTACGAAAAAATGAAATCTTACTAAAATCTTATTTAGAATCTTTGAGATTTATTTTCTAAAATGTATTCAGTTATCCATGGGGCCTCAGTCAGCTAGGGCAAGTTTTACAGCACAGTTACAAGAGGTTTAGCAAACAAGCAGTGTGCCACAGCAGAGCAAAATAGTGAGCAGTTCATTGACAATTTAAATGGACTGCCTTTTTGCTAAAGGGTGCATTGGAAATATGTCACAGTAGGTGTGAGTGTGCCAGCGCTGTTGTCTGCTTGAACCAGCACACAGGTTTCACTTTATTAAACATTTACTAATTTCTTTAGGAAAAGTCATATCACAGAATTTTGGACTGGATTGTCAAATTACCTCAGTAAAATATAATAGTTAATCTTATCTAATTGGGAAGGTATTTTTAGCGAACAATCATTTTCTTTGTTCAAGAATTATAAAAAATATATATTGTAGAAGAGAAAAAAAAGAGGTAGCCTACACACTTAATATCGCAAGCTAGTGCGGATTCAGGATTTATAATCTATGCAGGGCTTATCTGCGTTTATACACCGATACAATTGGGGACATTTTTCTTCTTATAAGACTTTATGTACAATACAAAAAGTGCATATCTCTGTTCACAAGGTTGTTTCATAAATTTTTAACATAATGAAAGCAGCTGGAGATCGATACAATCTTGACAAAGTCAGACCCACATTTCACTCCTCTATTCTGTGTGCTCCCTTTAAATGTAACTTCAGTATGCTTATATCTCTGGCAACAAATAGCACTTCAGAGTCATGGTGATATGGGTTTTTTCCACATAGTTGTAATTTGTAGATAAATCAACATTGTTTATCTTTAGAGCCTATATTCACAAAGTGTTTTTATCTTATCTTAATACTTTAAAACAGAAGTAAAAAATGTAATGCTTGCAAAGCCTTGCATAACGGAATGAACCATGGGCAGACATAACTTAGCCTCCTTGATTGTTTTATTTTAACTTTATTCACCAAAAATCCTTTTATCTATTTGTGAGGTTAAGAGTCTGGCTTACTTAACTCACCAATTATGGGATCACACTTTACCGAGCCTCTCTTTAATGTTGTAAACGATGGACAGACTTTTGTTTATCGTCCATTCATTCATTCATTTGTAATTGTTTAGTGTCAACACAAACATGCACCGAAGTTTCGCAGTTTTACCAAAGTACAGATGTAACGACACAATAAGATGGTCTGAACAACAACATGTCACCCAGATCTCCTTTCAGAGGCCACGGTCCTGGGTCGGCCTGGAGGGCGGCTCACTGTGATGTCACAAACCCTCAGCATGCATGACAGCATTATGACATCACCTGTCAGAGACGAAGAGGTACGTGACTGTGATATGGTCTATCATTGAAAACGCTTTCTGTTTCCTCCTGTTCTCTCTTAATGCTTGTTTAACATTAAAAGGTGAGCAGTGTTAGGCCAACATTTTAATTAATTTGCATTGAAGCTGTATGCATTCCTCCCCTTTAAGTATATATGTAATAATAATCTGTACATTCCACTGTGCACTGGATTTACTGCACTGTATTGTATGTCCGATGTTATTATGTTGGTGTCATACGTATCAATAAGAGCTGGGGAATATTGTTATTTCAGGATACTAGAAAACCTCACATGAACAGATGGTGCACAATGAACCTGACAGTGACCCGAGTCTAGGTTTCTATTTTAAGCCACTAGTGAGGACAGATGTGCACACACAGATAATAATAAATGTAGGGTGCAGATAGACAGTATATACATGCACAGCGTCATACTGTGCATGGTGCTGTGAGAACAAACTCAAACATACACTACGCTGAATACAGTGTTTGTTTTGATCTATATGCATTGATCTAAGGATGGCAATGTTGGTCTGCTTGTTGGTCCACTGGAGACTGGAGACTGTGTCCTGCAAGTGCTTGGGTGTGGCCAACAAAATCACTTTAGTTAAGGTTAAGAAAAGATTGTTGTTTGGGTTAAATCTTTAAAAAGTAAACACGTCCTGTCTGCTTCAAGTCACTGTTAACTTTTTTACTCAGATTATACAAAGATTGTGGTCTTGAGTGCCTTAACATACACAGAAAAATCTATATCGTGTTTAATTGCGAGTAACAGACATGTTAGGGAAGACAAATGAAATATGTTTTGTCTATTGATTCAGTATGAACATTTTGCAACTTGGCACATGTTCCTCATTATTTTGATGATAAACATGATAAAGGCAACATCCTGTTTCTCTCTAAATGTATTTATTGCTTCAAATTAGTAGTATATAGACAGCTTTTTTTGAGAAACAGGGTGGACTTACGGCTTTATGTTTTGAAAGTGAGTTTCCTTGAGTTTATATATCATTCACACTCCCCCACCAGTAAAATGAATAATTAGCATACAGAGCAGCAGCATATACAGATACTGGGACAAATTCACAGAAACATTTGAAAGCGGTTCTGACATAATTTGCCTTCACTGAGTCACGTCTTTGCATTGTGTTGCTGTCTCATGTCATATATTCAGTACGTCTTGAAAGCTAATGTTTGTTAAAAAGGACCCCAAACAAGCTGTCACTTTCAGTCAGATAATGAGGATCCAAACAAACATTTAATTATTTCCAACCCCAGTTGGGTTCAAAAGCCAACGTGTGTTTGTGTTTGTACTCCTCACTCACCTCTTGTGATTTTGTAATGCTAATTCTAATTTTATTTTGCAGTGTGAAAGGTGAGCACAGACTGCTGATTGCATACAGTTATTAAAATAATATTGCCAGTTATGAAAGACAAAAACATCAGTCAAATGCAAGAAGAGAAAAACAAACTATATTTAAAAAATATATTTGCATATTTTACTTTACCAGGGTATAACATAAAAATATATAAAATGTTGTTAGGGCATTACCAGCTATTTTTTCTGTCCTACATATTTCTCAGTTTGTTGTGTTTATTTTTTGTTTTTCCAATACAGCATTGAAAGTAAAATGTAGCTTATTTGTTGTCTCAAATTAAAACAATCAAAATGTCCAGTCACAATCTGGAACATCCCTAGAACACAGCATCTGTTCAACCAAATACTCTGGAAACACTCCAGAGTAAAATATGTGTCAGCTTAAAGATGTCTGACTGAAAACGGTGATCAAAAAGAAATACTAATTATGAGCACATCTCAGCTCGGATGCCTGGGAATTAAAAATGAAATATTTACAAAAAATAAATGTAAAAAGAAAATATTCTTGATTGGGCAGCAATGTTTCAAACAGAATCCTGGTTATACAGAGTTGCCTTTTATTGATTCCTATCTGTTGTTCTGCTGTGTAATAAATGTGTCCGCTTCATCTCTTTTGTTTTTATTGACTTGTGTAGCACTTTGTGGTGTTTGTTTTAGAAACACGTCATACAAAAACATTTCAACAAACCCTACATTGATGATGCATTCAGGATAAATCTAGATGCTCACTTATTCTGCTTTTGGCCATACCAATTGGTCTCCGATGTGACAAATACCAACCATCTGGTGTCTGTAAGTGGAGTGGAAAAAAACATGGAATATATTTCCAAATACTCTTTGCTCCAGGCATGATCTCAAATGTCTGAGTGTGTGCTTGACCTTCAGTTTAAAATACAAGTGTGTTATTTTGCTCTTGATTCTCCTGACAGATCACTCTCTATCCACTCAGCTCTTGAGCCACCTGTGTCCTGTGGAAACTATTCTAGTTAGAAGGGCACCAGATGTCCTGGAAGATATGTTTGAAATAACACAAATAATTGGACACTGTTCACTGCAATGAACATGTACACAGTGACTGTTTGTTTTAGCTACAGATATTAATCACTGTAATCCTAAAATAGTCCTTTCCGAAATCCATCAGCACAAACAACTAACACAATTTTTATTAACATTTTTAGGCATGTCTCTCTATAAATCTCTTAAACCTTTTTTTGCAAATGTGTAATTTTGTTAATCTACATTTAACAAAGGAGATCCAATAAATATCTGCATGCTGTTAACACAGCTTGAAGGGTATTGGACTGAGTGTGTTTGACCTTAAACATTAACACAGTCACTTGGAATATCGGATTTTGGCATTGACTCTTGCATATACAATACCCATCAATCTTTTTAATCATTACCTATAAGGTCAAACCTTAGGAAGGTGTTAGGATGCAATCAAAGGGACTCTCTGCATGTAATATCACACAATCTCCATTCAGTGCACATTCAGACTTCCCCTCTGTTATAGTTCTGTATAAAATACAATTGTCAACTCAGACTTGGTCTAGGAAATTGCAAAGACTTGTACATGTGAATGGTTTTGAGGCTGCTGCCTTTTTATCAAGCTTCTCTGCCTTTGAATCTCACCTAAGGGCAAAAAGATCATATCCTTGTTTAGCAGAGAGCTCCGCTAACCGTCCCAGAATATGAATACATAGATGTGGATAAGAACTGCATGTTAAATAGTACATTTCATTTTAAACCCTATTGAGTCTTTACAGTGCTTTACATTACGATGCTCTTTATTGTCTACAGACATTACAACATTTAATTATTATAGGCTTAAAATGACTTTCATATTATATTTTATGATTCTAGGTATTTTAATCTTATTTTATTGATCTACTCTATTTGTTGTTTGTGTATTTGTGGGTTCCCCAGTGTATTTTATGCTCTATTGCATCAACCTGTGAGTACTATGAGCCTTGATGAGCTCTGTACTTATCACTCTCAGTCTTTCTTCTGACATGCACACAAGTGCTTTTGTTCTCATAAATAGTTCAAAGATTATAACCATCTACATCTAATGACTATTATGCTATTTAATTGAAACTAATAACATTACTTTTACACATAATCTACATTTCAAATCTCCATGTATGGTAATAACCATCATGCAATTACAACTGTAGATAATAAAGTTATTACTTAGAGTTGATAAGTAGGTATAAGCACCTTGGTGTCACTTAGAATTTCAAGTAATTTATTGTCATTGTTGCAGTGTATGAGAAAATAGTTTTATGGCATCACAGAGCAGATTTACTACACTTTTTAGAAACACCTACTTGAGACCTATTATCCATCAGCTTAATGAATTATTGTATAGTTAGCAAAGGCTCAAGATAAACCCAATTCTAACTGCAGCTGGTAGTGTCACAACTGCTTCACATGGACAACAGGCTCACCCACGTTAACTATAACTAAATGTGTTCTGATCTGCCATCACTATGGTCAAAGTTCGGATAAGTTTAGGCACAAAAATGTGCCGTAGTTCTAAGTTAGAGAAAGATTGCGGGAATGGTTAAAAGAAAACAATGTGGACAGCTGGTAGTGAACATGAAGCAAACAGCAGTCTCCAAAGTTAAAGTCACATGATTTGTACACTCATCTATCACCTCAACCTCCTGGTTTTGCAGCACAGTCTCAAGAGGAAAAGTAAAGCATTTAAACAGTGACCAAATGCTGTCCATGTACTATAAATTGTCATTACACCATGAAAACAAGCTACTGCTTATTCCACCGATTCATTAATGCTCCCTCTACCCCAACAATCCCCAACAGTGAGCAAAACCTGCTTTATGCCCACATATTCACACACATGAACACCTGGAAGCTGTCCAGTATAATCACTATCAATTACCAGCACTGTGCCGCTCCACAGGAGCATTTGGAAGAGCTGGGCTGAGCATGTATGAACAGAAACTTTATTACATAAGCTACTGTCCGGTTTCTAGTTGTCACTGTATTTCTCATATTTTAAAGTGGCTGCAAAGACCATTACCACAAAAGAAACATCAGGGAAAACACCATCTGAAACTCTGTCCCCAAAACCAGAAAGATGATTCAAGCTGTACCTGGTGTGCATAGTAATACTTGCATGGGTTATGTTGAGTAATTGACGGCAACTGGCATTAGAACGTAAAGCAGCTCCAAACATGGTAATTTGGTATGGTAATCCCAGAAGACAGATCATGATCAAGAGATCATGGGAAACTTACTTTGCTTACATCTTGTGTAAGCAAAGTAAGTTTCCCATGAAGCCAGACAGATAATGTTTTGTGCCATGGGAATTCACAAATAAAGGCTGAAGTCACGTAACCACAGAAATAAAAGCCAATGCTAACTTGGTCAAAAGCCCATTCTAATAATTAGGATAATACAAATTGACTGTGGATACAGACCTTTGTGCCACCGAGTTGAGTAAAGGTGGCAGATTTCAAAAATTGTGTAGTATGTTAAAAACATAATGTCATTTGGTCACTGCATCTTCAATAAACCAATGATTTCCAATTGGCATTCAGAGTGGAAGTGTCAAATGCATGAATCATTCAAGACCGAGGAAGCAGAGCAAATGGTGAATCGCTACGGTTTGTGCGCATGCATGTGGTGGTGTGTATGGGAGAGAGAGAGAGAGCTTGTCTGTGATTTGTGTGGATTCTTTATGTATCTGCATGGAATGGGCATTTGTCAATATATGTGTTACAGAGCACCAGAGAAATCATAGAGGATAGAGCTTGTGCATGCATTTTACATGACTCTCTCTCTCTCTCTCTCTCTTTGCTGTGTGTGTGTGTGTGTGTGTGTGTGTGTGTGTGTGTGTCAGCCTACCAGGGCAGACTGTGTGACCAACGACAGGGAGCTTTAACATGTGCTGACAGCTAATCAATAGCAGATAGTGTTTTTTAGCTTTTAGGGAGAACTATTTATAACAGACTGCACCATCACTCTCAAAACCAAATCAGATATTTCCATGGGACGGACCAAGTGCTGCACAATCATGCTTCACAACAGTGTGTGTGCACATTGACTGCACATGTAGACTGCATATGTGTGTGTCTAATGCTGATCAAAGCATGATCCAGATAAATATAAGGTAACAACTAGTAAAAAGTACATTTGGCAATGTTGTCATTTAATTATTAATGAATTAGCCTATCATGTTGAGAGTCTCCTGACATCACAGAGAATCAGTAATGGAGGACAAACTTATTGTAAAAAGGGGAGGTTTTGGAGAAAGGTGAGCAAAACCATAGGACTACATGGAAAGTTCTGAAAAGTTCTGTATCTGTTATTCACAAGTTGCAAAACAGTCTAAAAAACACTCCAGCGGCTGTATTTGTGCGAGTTACACAAGAATATTTGCTTCGCGTTTGGTCTGAACACAGCTTTAGGCTCACTAGTGCCTACATTAGCCACAATACAACTTGACGGCCAGCAGGTCATTCAGAAATGTCGATGTGTTATGCTAGTAGCAGCTAATGTAGCGTGACGATGCTAGCGATGCTAGCATCTGGAGCCATAACAGTCTTGAAACAATTCATTTACTTTCACACAGTCCCCAAGACCTGTAAACAGACCTTGATGTCTAAAATCAGTTGCCTTTTAAATGTGATCCAGACAATAAATTCCATAATAACTATCCACAACGTCAGAAAAGTCATGTTTTAAATCTGTGTATTAACATTGGGCTTCTGGAATAGACTGTAAATTGCATTCTGCAGGGGTTTGCTTCTCTTTCTATTGTAGCAATATGCTTTACATTAATTTCATACCTCAAATTTCACAGTACTGCTTCCTACTTCCGACTACTTCCGACCGATTAGTAGCTTTTTTCAAAAGCCTGTAAAGTTCATCATCCCACATTGGCTTTGTTTCCTCACTTTAGGGAGGCAGAACATAACAAGGCTTTGGTCAAGTAAGATCCAGCAGGGTTAAAGATCAGTTTGCATGGGTGTAGAGCTTTGAGCCCACTACTTTGGGAAACACTGAAAAGAAGGCATCGAGTATATTATTCAAATCTATTACATTTACACATTTCAGATTTGATTGTGCAAAGTTTCTTTCCATTTATGGTGTGAAATGCATGAATCATTGAAGAGTCAGGGTGAGGTGCAAATGCTAAATTGCTGCAATTCCTGTGTGTATACATGTGTGCGATTGAGTGTGCGTATGTGTGTGGATGGACATGTCAAGAAGGCAGTTATGTCAGGAGCAGTAAAAGAACACTATTTTGATGCAGTAAGACAATCTGTTGATGGATTTGCTAAGAGAAAGTGAGAGAAAGGACTTCCTCAGTGCACCATCATCAACATCTCTGTCTCTTTCTCTTTCTAACACACATACACAATTCCCAGGCTGCTCTCACTCTGCCACTCTCCTCATTTCTCCAGCATTTCCCTCTCCTCTTCTTCTCACACCTGCTTTACTCTCTTTAAGTCCACTCTGTTAATTTTCCACCCGCAGTCCTTCCCATGCTCCCTCTCCACCTCCATCAACCAGTGTTGTGGCAGCTGTCATGTCACCTCGTTTCACTAAACAAGTGACTCTCCATAATTACAAGGTGGACTAAGTCATAGATCTTACATGTGCTGACACCACTGCTGATGAGGAGCGACGTTTGTTTGTAGTGCCAGCCTGCCAATCAGTCAGCCAACCAGTCGGCCATCCAAAGAAGCAGTCGATTTGTCAATCAATAAATCAGGTTTAAGTACAAAGGATGAACAATTCAGCCAGGCACTCTTCAAGTCAGAGATATGCCAACCACCCAGCAATTTCAGCTCCTATTGAACTACAAGTGCCAGAGCCAGGAAGTCATTCAGTCAATTAGCCAGTAAGTAGGTAATCTCATTCACATATCACACAGGAAATGTGCAACACAATGCAGCATGCCATCCATTTACGTATAAGCTGGGCAGCAAGCCATTCAGTCCTGCAGTGGCACAGCAATTTTTCTTAAGCAATCAGTCAATGCCATTATAGTGCAGCCAGGAAATCATTAAATCACAATGATTAATTACTTTTTCCTCCATGCAGCTGGTTAGTCCTCTATAACACAATGTATACCTAAAACGAGTGGACACAATAAAAACAAACATTTTTTCAGCTTATAATGTGACATGAATTGAAATATTATGATCACAGTATTATTTTATTATTGCTGTCTTTTATAAAACCTGCAACTTGTGGCAATGGAATTTTTCTGAAAACCCGGTTTCCATTATTCATTATGAGCAAGCTATGTCTTAATTTTGAGGTCTGTGACAACAAAGACTAATGCCTAAAGCGTTTCTAAACCGTCCTTCCACCAGTTTCCTGCTGTAACATCCTGTTTCAACCAGAAATTGATTGAATTATGAAAGCAAGACACCATTAACATACTTTTTCTTTAAACAGCCGGCTGGCCCACCAGTCACACAATTTTATTTTAACCAGATGTTCAGCCATCCAGTAGCAGCCAGTCATCAACATCATCCCGCCATCCAGTCGTCATCCCTGTTGCCTACCCATTAAATTGGGTCAGTATTAACAAGACCCATGTTGCTGCTGTGGAAGCTTCAGCCCCTGAAGCTGACTGCCTGTGACAGGACCTACGTTACATAAGGGAGAAGAGGAGACTGTGGAGCCAGCGCGGCATCTCTGATGGATTTGTTTGTTTTCAGAATGTTTGTGGTTTAAGGTGCCCCTGCAGTTTAGACTGTTCACTGCCATGTACAATATTGATTAATGAATACTGTCTTTGTGTCAGTGTGAACGTTAAACAGCTTCTTTTAAAAATAGTGGGAATACAGTATACTAGCTCCTGCATGAAAACAAGATCTTTGCACTGAAGTGAAATCATTACAGTAGATCTTTTTTTAGATTCAATTTTGTACAGAAATGCATGGTCCCCAGAGGATGAATCTTTTTGACTTTGGTGATCCTCAGACTTTTACTTTAGCCGTACCATGAGGTTGACATTTGTGGTTTTGAGTGTAAAATTACAACAAATATCTGGCACACACATTCATGCTCTCCTCAGGATGAATTGTAATAACTTTTATGATTCCCTGACTTTTCAACAGTGCCACTAGCAGGTCAAAATTTGTCTACTACTTTGATTTATGACCAATACAATACCAAATACCTGCTAAGCTAGCGACACCTCCATCATCCTCATCCATAGTTGGTGTTTAGTACTAATAAGATGGTTGCAATTATTTTAGCTTTTTGTTTGTTTGAGCACTGAAAATAACTGCAATTATCCTTACGTGTACGCTGGAATGGCTGCACAAGATGAGATGAGACCAAGTGACACACTATGCATCTACTGGAAGAGTGCAGAGGCAAAAGCAGGCCAGAGGCCAAAATGCCACCTCAGTATTTACCACCACTAGAGGGATATTCACATACAAAATGCATGGCAAGCTGACATAAAGTGTGACTTTTTAAATCTCTTGAGTGTATGATACTCAACATCTATGTTAAGAATTTAAGTCTATAAGAAATCCTTCAGAGAGGAGCTGTATATATGAGAAATGATTAATGATGCATGGCCCCACAGTCTAGGTTTTTTATATTTCACAGTATGTATTGAGTGGTTTTCAGTCTCTCTAAATAGAAAGCACCTTTAAAAAGAAAGCAAATGTAAGAGTACAATATGTCAAATTTTTATTAAGTCTGAGCGTAACATCTTTCCTACTTTTTATATTTTTAGTCTTTGAGATACGATATTTTGATCTAGTCAATCACTCTAAAAATAATGTGTTTTTTTAACCTCAGTCATTATTTTACCTGTTTTGGGGAGAAGTTAGATTTGTTGTACCTGCACAGGGTTCTGAACTTGCTGCTGAGCCAGCGCTTGAAAAATATCCCCATTACTATTACCTGTCAGCAGCACCTGTAATAGCCTCTGTCAACCATTAAAAAGGCACACAGTGAAGGTAAGACCATATAAGAACATCCCATCACAGCATTCCCTAATGTCAGTATTCTCTATATGGCGACATGCTAAGGAAGGGGAAGATAAAGAACTTCCATGAATTGAAGTTGTCACAGCATGCGGTCCTGTTGCTAAAGAAAGACAGACTGTTGTACAAAAGGATGTGAGGAATATTCAGTGAGACAGTTTGGATGGAGAGAAGCAGAAATAAACATGGAAAGACAGAAAAACTATGAAAGGAGGGAGACATATTTGAATGGTGAGACGGAGATGGTTCCTTTGGTCTGGATTTTAAAATGTGACTGGAAAGTGCCTGCAAAAGGTCGAGACCTGTGAGAGAAAATCAAACTCATCCTAAATATAGCTCCTCTGATCTGTGATGATGATGCCTGTGCTGCTGTGGCCTAAGGCCTCTCAGTTTGCATGAACGCTCTCACTGGTCCTGAGACCTCTTCCCTCTGCTCCATAAACTGCCCCTAAACACACACATCTGGACACATCTTAGACACACACTGATTTTGCTAAAGAAAAAAAATGATACAGTAATAAAGCAATTGTGTATTCAAAGACAAACACACATACAGCTGCACTACAACTTTCCTGTGGATTATATCACATATTCTTGTTGAGGAAGCTCAACAAAGGAAGTTGGGGAGGGTGGTGTCTTCACAGACTTTTCATTTTGGATATAGATTAAATGTAAAAAAAAATTAAACTACAAGTTATAATTAATGCAGGAGCTACAAAAATATGAATACATTATTTGGATTTGCACACATAATGCGCTTTGAACAAGTACGGAAAACTGTTTGCAGTAACATTTGCCCCAAACACCAGCCCTCCACCATGCTCCCTTCACGTGTCTCCCAACTGACACATTTAACCAAGATCCACAGGTTTGTGTTTTAGATTGTTTGTCAAGTAAAATGCTCACTCATAAATAAGAAAAAAGCCACAGTCAGATACAAATAAAGGCAGTTTAATAATAGAATAAAACAATATGTCCTTTACAGTTAACATGCATTTATTATGTTGCTTTGTGCATGAGACAGTAAATTACAGTACACATACACACACAAATAAATAACCTCACACACACAGTATAGTTCAGAGAAACAATGTACTTTTAAGCTAGAACAAATGATTCAAAGATTAAATAAACAGATAAATATAAGGAAAATTGGGCTATATCTTTTTTAAGTTGGATTAGGGTAAGTATTCCTTTTAAGGATGATGAACATACAGTATAGCATAATCTTGTACATGCACTTCTTTGCTGAATATTTGTTTGTCACAAATATTATGAATTGTATATTGACATACAGGTAAAGTCATGTTTTTTTTCTGAGGATACGAGCAGCAGGAAGCAGGGTGGAGAAGTGTCTTTGGTCCGACATCAGAAGGATCTAACGATAACACATTCATGATTGAATCAATAAAGTATAAAATTACTTTGCACGTCTTACAAATACTGGCAGCATGCTCTCGAACAACAACAGATATTCACAGAATGGAATATTGGATAGTTAACCAAACGCATCACCAGGTAATTTCATCGATTGATACCTCTGCTCAGGATGAAGTTGTGTAAATCGATGAGACCACATGCTGCAGATTTTAGTCAGACCATAAAATACTCTCAGCCCTTTGATGCACATGCTTTCCGATCTCTGCAACAAAGATACAACAAGGTCTGTGTCTATACATAATTGCCACTTTGCACTTATTTCTCTCCCCCATCTATGTATTGACTATGGCATTTTACATGCAGCATTGAGGTATAGAATTCACATTGCGCTAAAGTAGCATATTTATTTTAACAAACCATCTTACCCATATGGCCTCTAAATCTGATACAGATGCACATTTCCAAACATGTTCTGATCTCTGTCCTCTAAACCATTTACACGTTATTTTTCAAAATAGGAAATTTAAATATATTGTTAATTCTTCACTTACAAAAACCTGTAAGCATTTGAGATCTTTAAGTGTCAAACTATATACATAGCACTGTACTGTAGAGCGCAAATGTTTATTCCCAACAGTAAAGAGCTGATGTGGAGAATGATCATTATCAGGTATGTAATCGTCTCTGCTCAGAGTAGACTACACGAGCAAGTTTGTTTTCTGCAGAGATTTAAAAAAGGTTTTCCACGTGACTCTCAATATTGACTATAAGCTAATGTATTAGACAAAACATCTAATAGATCCAGGGATTTGGAACACATGTAGGTGTATGGGTTATTCAGATCTTGTGTAAAGAAACCTGGTAATTCTCTGCAAAAAGAAAGTCTATGATCTTTCAGGTGTAATTCTTTGTTGCTATGCGATTTCTATGTCTAAATTAATTCTCTCTTTATTACACTGTATGAATCAATAAGTGGGGTTTCAAAAATAAACTAAACATTTTTTATTTACTAAACATTCTAAAGGATTCCTGCCTGTTCGAACACATCTACAAGGATGGAGGGATGGAATGTGATACAGTCAACATTTAAACTCCCACATGTTATAATTATTTCTTGTAACCCTTAAATGCTGCTAACCAGTGTTGTATAATTAATACAACACTGCATATCAAACCAAATGCAAGATTGTTTTCTGTTTCTCAGAGAGAGCAATCTTTACAAGGTGTCTTGGGGAGAAGACATTTCACAGCAGAGAAAGTGCAGCTTTGCCTGCAGTCGCTCTAATGGCACGTAAATCATTCTTCCTCCAGATCTTCCACATAAAAGTGTGATTTAAAAGAGTACTGTAGCCATTACATGTAGGGTCAAAAAGACATCCATTACATAAGAACATTACACATACGGACTATGAATTCCACACATAAATAAAACTGAACAACCCTTATAGGAGATGAAAAGTCTGCGTGTTTCTATAGAAGAACATCTTAAAGAAGTGAAGAAGAAAAATCTCTCAGTTGGACTACAATGCTGTAGACCCAGTGGGCTGTTTCCCTTGAATGGTTTTAATGTGCTTCGTCGGATGACTGCCAGGGCGAAAGGTAACCACTGTCCAGCCTAACAAGATCCTGCTCATGTGTGACAGGGAAGGCCGAGTGGAAACCAACAATGCATCAAGTGCAACACTGGCTAAAAAATAACAATAGACTTATTATTTCTATTCCGCCCACTTAAAAAGCAAAGCCTGGCATTTAACTTCTTAATTCTATTTAAACACGATTCAAAATCTTTAGAACTAGCACAGTAACTGTGTACTCGAAGTCCAGAGATTATTGGCAGCCCTTCACAATCAGTGGGGGGGGGGGGGGGGG
>JAVQJL010000768.1:0-34794 GCA_036024295.1 Nannoperca obscura
TTATATATATATTTAAATACATATATATATATATATATATATATATATATATATATCACATGTAAATCTATTTAATTGTGTAAATTATTGTTTTCTTGATGAACTCAAATAATAATTTGTTTCATAAAACGGTAAAAGAAATGGCCTTGAAAGTTTTTCCAAAAGCCCAAAGATTTTAAAACAATGAAAATAGCAGGAACAATTAAATATTTGCTATTTTTGCTTAAAAAAGAACGAGTAAAATGATTATTAATGATCAAAATCTATCGAATGAATTCATTTTCAGCTCTACAGAAGACTCTAAGGTCACAGTAGGGTCACAGGATCCATGTATACATCACACAGCTCCACTAAAACAACCTCTCCTTCCACCAACTTTACATCATGCAGGTTGTGTTTCAGTGTCTGTGCATTATACATTCAGACCTCACGTCACTACACACACACACACACACACTGCACAGACCCAGGGGTGTGTTTACCAAACCAGCAGCCAGACCTTTGACCACACATGGCAGTGCAGCGAGCTTACCTAGCTGCCCCGAGGCCAACAATACCAGCCATGTCCAAGTCTCAATAAAGAGGAGCTTTGATGGTGGCTGCTGGGAGTTCCAGGGAGGAGGGGTGCACGCTGGGATACCTGGCGTCCCAATCCGGAGGTGGCGGCGGCGGTGGTGTGTGGAGTAGTTCGGGACCAGAGGAGAGAAGTGGAGGTCTTGACGGCGTGGGGGAGGCTTCTCAGGGGAGTGTTTTTATAGAAGCAGACGCGTCACCACACTGGAGCCACGGGAAACACAAGCAGCAGTCAGCGGAGAGGCGGAGGAAGTAAAGCTGCTTGGTGTTAGAGGCAGATTGACTCAAGAGAGAGTCGGGAGATGAACTAGATCAGACTAGATGCTTAAGTAATCCAGATAAATCTTGAAGAAATTGTGAGGGGGGATGTGTAAAAGATGGAGAAAAGGGGGATAAGGTGCCTCTCTGCAGGTCTTCATAAGTGAACCTTGTTCTCTGGCTTCTCTGCCCACCACATGACCAACAGTGTAGCCGTGTGTGCCCAGGCAGTGCTGCCCACTGCAGTTGCTACATTTCCATCCCTCCCCCCCACTGCTTTTCCCTTCACTTGTTGGAGGAGGGCTTGAAGAGAAAAACAGCACTAATGGTGGAATAAGAGAGATATCTGAGGTTTAGATGACGCTGACGGAGGAATTCGGGGTAATTCCGGCGACCTAATCTGTGGTGGAGATGAAGATGTGCGTTAACTTTCTCTATGGAGATACACAAGTGGAAAAACACAGTTCAAGATGCATTTAAGCGTCTCGTGTAAGTCTGCCAAATATGAAGCTGCAGCTCACAGCCGGTTAGCTTAGCACAAAGACTGGAAACAGGGGAAAACAGCTACCCTGGTTCTGTCCAGTGGTAAAAATATACGCCTACCAGCACCTCTAAGCTCACTAATTAACTGCACTTTTTGAATGTGTCACGCCTAAACACCTCTGTAAAAGCACAAAGTGTCAGTTTTACACTTAACAAATGAAACAAACAAGATATAACGTGTTGATTAGTGAGATTTAAAGCAAGATTATATAACTTTTGAAAGAAAGTTGCTACTTCTGGTCTGGTTCGACCAATAGCTCATGATGGCTAATGTTAGCAAACTTCTGCTACTGCTAGCATTTACTATTACCCCCCATGGATCTTTTGTGGCCACAGTGGCTGCTGTTCATGAAACATTATCACTTACGTGAAGACACGGGGAGAAAGATTATTGTTTTATCTTTGAACAGAGTCAATCAAGCAAATAAAAGTGTGAGCTGTTCCTTTAAGAGAGTCTTATTTAGACCACCAGCAGCAGGCGGTGGAAAGAATAGGCTGGACTTTCATGTGTAAAGATAAATAGTGGTGGTTTTGGTTGACAGTGTGGAGGAGGAGGACAGACATAGACAGTGGCGGGGTGACATTAAAATTTGAGGAACCCAAATGTTGCTGAAAATGTTTCTATTTTCCAGAGTTGTGACCGCCATTTGTCTTTGGCTGCGACAGTCTAGACAGACTTCTGGGGACTAAAATGACATCAGTGTTTTCAGAATGTGTTTTATTTGGCTTTCAGTTCCTCTCTCATCACTTCCTTATGACCCCACAACAAAGTTTCCCATCACGAGTTCAGCATATATCAAGTGGGCATGTGAGGATTTGGTGTTGTTTTTTAAGACTTCATAAACGGGGGATGATGTGACAGTCATGTGAAGAAACGACAATAGATTTGACATGTTGAGTTACCTCACTGTGTGTTGGCTGCTGCAGCTGAGGGCATTTTGGTCAGCTTGACACACAAAAACACACACACACACACACACACACACACACACTTTGTCTCCATTATTCACCATGCAATGTGTGTGATACATCTGAGCTCAGACAAGCAGGTCCAAACAAGCTCTGGAAGTTAACTGAAAGAAGAAAAACACCCACAGGTTCACACAAGTGGCCAATCCCTTTTTTTTTTGTTGACTGCGACGTTTTCCAAGATTTTTTCAGGTGCTTTTTGTGTTGTTTCTGGCACGTCAGCAAACTGAGTAACTCACTGAGACCATAAAACAGAAAGAAGGAGATGTTATTTATGTATTGCAAAACCCATATAGTAACAATATCATTGTATTTTAGCAGATAAATGTGATATTTTTTTAATTTTTTTTTGTTTCCCCCCAATTGTTTTAGCTGTTTGTATTTTTTAGCACGTTGTATTTTATGGAAGTACAACATTTCTTACTCGGTGTAGCAGCCAAGATAAAGTAGGTTTTTAGGGTTCAAGATTTATATTTTGCTGATTGATGTTGAGATGAGAAAGACTGCAGGCAACCATATGGAGTGGTGTGTCTGCATAAATAAACTCTTATCTGCCATTTCTTGATCAATCTTTTAATTCTTTGGTCAATAAAATGTTAAAAATGGAAGTGGATGTGTGTAACGACCATATACACTATGAAGTTATTTGGCTGTTGCAGGAAATTCACATCACTGTTGGAGACGCGCGTGGTTGTCTTTAACAGAATGATGATATTTGCATGTGCAGGGTGTCGGAGTAAATCCTGTAAAGTAACATCAGGTGCTCATTCATCATTTGGAGTATAAATATATTTATTTGTGTGATTTGTAGTTTTTATTCAGATTTAGTGGAATACATTTTGCTCATTATGCATACATGATAAACTGGGTTAAACAAGGTCTTACAGAAGTTTCTTTTTGTATCACATAGATTCACTTGTTTTTTGGTGCTTTCATGGCTTCTTGACAAGCTAGCCCACCTGTGAAAATGGCATGCGATCATCCTCATGACTTTATATTTTTAATAAGTTATATATAATGGAGCAATCTGCTTAGCTTTGTCCAACAGATAAAGGAATAATTGTCCAGTTTCAATCAATATACAAACAAGTAAACATCATTTTCCTAACCTTCTCTCTCCTGCAGGCTTGGCTGCAGCTGTATGGCTACCTGCCTCCAGGTGACGTCAGAGCCCAGGCCATCCGCTCACCAAAGTCCATTGAAACAGCGATATCAGCCATGCAGAGGTTTTATGGTTTGACAGTAACCGGCTCCATAGACTCCAACACGATAGCGTGAGTCCCGACTGAACGTTTTTATAACACATAACTGCTCAAATTCCCACTGGAGCCGTCAGGGCCATTTGATAACTTTGGATTGAATGAGGAATGAAGAGAAGCAAGGTTACTATTTACAAAGACGTGTGTCTGAAAGTTTTACATAGTTGAGAATTTTATTTTGCCGTTGCCAGGGCGATGAGCCGGCCGCGATGTGGCGTCCAAGACAAGTTCGGCCCGGCGCTGAAAAGCAACCTGAGGAGGAAGAGATACGCCATGCAGGGTCTGAAGTGGGACAAGTCCGAGGTGACCTTCAGGTACACACCTACAATATTTACTACAGTTTCACATGAATATGATCTGTTTGTGATGATTCATGCTGCAACTAAGAATTTTCATTATGAATCCATCTTAAAATTATTTGCTTTATTTATAAAGATTGATCTATAAAATGTAACCATGAAAGGTATTCAGTTTTCTATCATAGAAGAAGACAAAAAAGCCCCAACACATTTCTACTGAATTTGAAATTTTTTGCTTAAAAAATGACCTAAATACTTAACTAATTATAAAACTGTCAGTTAATTGATGCATCATTTTAGCTGTAATTAAATTAAACACTCTTTAAACTGACAGTCAAAATCCAAACTCTCACCACAAAAGGATAAAAGACACCAACAAAGAATTAAAGAACATTTTTGTTAATGTCTGGAATTTAATTTCTCTTTTGACTTAAGTGTAATTTCTTAATAAAAGTGGAGTGATCTGCTTTATTCTACATTTATTAAAGATACAGACACTTGTTTCTGTACCATTTAACATTGATACTAGACTAATCTACAGGAGACCATCATGTTTGATATTATGTGCTTTGATTGTGAAGTACCTTTTGTTTTGAAACATGTTTTATGTTGAGCTGACCCTCGGTTCTTTAAAACAGCATACAGAACTTCACCCCTAAGATCGGCGAGCGAGCCACTAACGAAGCCATCCGAAAAGCCTTCAAGGTGTGGGAGAGCGTGATCCCTCTCACCTTCAGGGAGATCCCCTACAGCCACATCAGAGACAAGGTCGACAAGTTCGCAGACATCATGCTGTCCTTCGCGGAGGGTTTCCATGGAGACAGCACGCCGTTCGACGGCGAGGGCGGCTTCCTGGCTCATGCGTTCTTCCCCGGACACGGCATCGGGGGAGACACGCACTTTGACCTCGCCGAGCCCTGGACCACCGGGACCAGCGACCAGGGCGGTAAGAGAGAGAGGAGAGTGGAAGGGGAAGTGTAGATCCTAAAACTGTAAAAACTAAACTAAATGAATCTTTCTCTGAAGGTAATGATGTTTTCCTGGTGGCGGTCCATGAGCTGGGTCATGCTCTGGGTCTGGAGCACTCCAACGACCCCTCTGCCATCATGGCGCCCTTCTACCAGTGGTTTGAAACCGCAAACTTCCAGCTCCCAGACGACGACCGCAGAGGCATTCAGGCGATCTACGGTGAGTTGTTCTCCAGGTGGAATTTATTGGATATATCTGCAGTGATGTTCCTCAACCGTTCCTCTCAGGGTCTTCCTCCAAATTATCCACCTCACTCTTCTCTCTCACAACATCTTTTCCCACAGGAACCAAGTCTGGGGCGCCCCCTCCTCCCCCTCCACCCACGAAGCCATCCAAGCCCAGAAAGCCAGACCACGGCCCGGACATCTGTGAGGGACACTTTGACACCATCGCTATCCTCCGAGGGGAAAAGTTTGTATTTAAGGTACAAGAGACCTCAGATGTTCTCAGACCTTTCTCACGTGTGTCAAATGTCAACAAGCTATTAAAGCTCTCTAAGATATTTTTAGTTTTTCTTGTGTAGCTCTTTAAACTCGACCTACTCTTTCATGCTTGCACAATGTAGTACTCCTTCAAAGTAAAAGCGAGGTTTTGCCCAACTCTTCCTGGAATAACTATAGCTGCTTGAATTGATCTACTTCCACCTTGGAACGTGTTCTGCTCCATTTCTAATCTTTCCGTTCGTGTGTGTTTGCAGGACAAGTGGTTTTGGCGTGTGCGTAACAACAAGGTGTTGCAAGGTTACCCAATGGCCATCAATCACTTCTGGAAGGGGCTGCCTTCAAACATCAACGCCGCCTACGAGAGGGATGATGGGAAGTTTGTCTTCTTCAAGGGTAGGTTCCATTGGAGGTTCGATTGAAACCAGATTTGGGACGATTGCGTAATTTCCAGCTGCTCCAGCGATGAATTTCATGTGTTAACAATTATGACTTGTGTTCTTCTTTCCTCTGATTGTTCCCCCTCTCTGTTTTTCTGCCTCCCTTCTTCTCATTTTCCTGTTGTTTTTTCTCCCCTCCATCTCTTTAGCTGACAGGTACTGGGTTTTCAGTGAGTCCAACATGGAGAAGGATTCCCCCAAGATCCTGAAAGACCTGGGCACCGGTCTACCCAAAGACAAGATCGATGCTGCTCTCTTCTACACACCGACAGGACAGACGTACTTCTTCAGAGGCACAAAGTGAGTCCGTCCTCTCGTCAGGGGTTTCGACTTTGTACCAAGTTATTTTTACCAATTCTTCCTCATCCTTCTAAAAAACTACCATGTGTCATTTCCACATAAGAATATAAATGCTTCCTCAGGATATTAAAACCCCCACGTTCCCAAAATCAACAGTGAGGACTTGAACCTTGTCGTTCCCTACAGCTGCCTCGGTTACATTTAATCACCCAAAGCTGTTTCTGCCAGGAAGCCGTTTCTCACACTGTAGATCTTTAAAAGTCCTGTCTTTGTGTCGTTTGCAGGTACTACCGCTTCAACGAGCAGACTCGCACCGTGGACAGCGGTTATCCAAAGCCCATCAGCACGTGGAGCGGTGCACCGGATAACATCAAGGCTGCCATTATGAGCGAAGATGGATGTAAGCTTTCCAACTCGTTAACTGATCATGTGGATGTCTTTATTCCAAGATGATTATTGAATAGTCAATGGCCAGAAAGTTCATTGGCACCCATTTTGACAATCAATCTGTTATAATCAAGTGATAATGCCAAACATGTCTCAGTTCCAGCTTCTCAAATATGAAGATTTGCTGCTTCTTTTTAGTTTTTTGACATTTTGCAGAGCAATCAATTAACCAGTTAGTCAAGAAAATAAAAGAGGCATATGAATCTATAATGAAGATAATAATTTGCAAGCCAGTTTTTGACATAGAGAGCAGCTTTAGCCCAAACAGCTGGAAGAACTCATTAAACTAACTTCTAATCTCTTTATTTTTCCACTTTCCTCAGCTTACACTTACTTCTACAAAGCCAACAAGTACTGGAAGTTCAACAACCAGTACATGAAGGTGGAGTCCGGCTACCCCAAGTCCGTGCTCAGTGACTGGATGGGCTGTGAAAGCGAGGAGCCCAAGAAGGGTCGGGAAGAAGAGGTGATCATCATCGAGATGGACGAGTCGCAGGGCGGGGCCGGGCCGGTCGCCGTGGTGATCCCTATCCTCCTGCTGGTGCTGGTTGTGCTCACTCTGGGAGCGCTCGTGTTCTTCAGGAAGTACGGTACACCTCGGCGCCTCCTCTACTGCCAGAGATCCCTCCTGGACAAGGTGTAGGCAGAGCGACGGGGTGATTGACAGACTGCCACAGAGGGACAGAAAGAGAGAGAGAGAGAGAGAGGGAGAACGAGAACGAGGGCCAGGTGAAGATGGAAACTGAGAGGGGGAAGAAATGGAAGATGAGGAGAGGCCGACTGAAGAAACGACAGAAGAAATGGGGGACAGAAGGGGGGCGACGTGTTGAGTTCTGGGTGGTTTGTATGCGCCACGAAAGGGAGAAAAAAAAGCCCTAAAACCGAAATCAGGAAAATGTGTATTTGTATGTTAACTATTTACATGTACTGCTCTGTGTTCAGAGATTGACAAAATACCCGCGATCTCACAGAGAAGAGACTCATCAATGACTTCCCTCTCGCCTCTCCTCTCTCACATCCCAGGTATTAAAAACACATCCTCCTTCCTTCCTTCCTCTCCTTTAACTGGACGACTCCAGCTGAACTGCTGTCTGATTCATTTCTGAAATTCATCATCTCCGTTGAGAGTTTTTGCTCTGAAATACATTTGCTGTGGGGGGTTTTTATGAGGGAGTTTTACTCTGAAATTCATTCATTTCGACGTGACGTTTTTTCTTTCTTTGATATTGGGCTAAGCAGAATGTCCTGCATTTCTATGATTTCTTCTCTACCACTAAGTAGGGCTGGGTATCAAACCTCTCCAAATCTTTAGTACTGCCTAAATGTGTCTACTGCACATAGTATTAAAAACTACCAAGTTGGCATTGAATGGTCAATGATTCGAAACCTTTTCTCAAAGTAAGGTGCACAATTTTAAAAGGAGACCTAGCCCTACTACTCAGACGACTCTCTCCCATCTGCCAAACAAAGACGACCAATGTTCAGCTTTAGTTATTATCACCTGCCTCGTTTTTGGATGGATTTGATAGAGTGTAACAGCCCTTATGCACAGTGTTCCTATCGATTGATGCAGACATTTGAACATGCACAGATAGGATTTATGATTAGTATTTGTATAAGCAGGATTATGACGTCCAGCTGCACCTCTGTCAGGACATTTAAAGACAACGAGCCCTTCTGTATGTCTGCACGCAGCTGCAGCATCTCAC
Source organism: Nannoperca obscura (assembly GCA_036024295.1). Taxonomy (NCBI): domain Eukaryota; kingdom Metazoa; phylum Chordata; class Actinopteri; order Centrarchiformes; family Percichthyidae; genus Nannoperca; species Nannoperca obscura. The sequence goes on from JAVQJL010000768.1 coordinate 8,267, forward strand.
TGCAGCTCGCTTCACTCAGACTTCACAGGCAAAACTCTTCCTTCAGTGCAAGCAGTCAGACGGGAAACAATCATTCTTTTAAAAACTGATGTTTTATCTCACAGATGACAGTTTTCCAGTACTTTTGTTGTCGAATGTGAGCAGAGCTGCTTGTCCAAATCTGTCAATAAGCGGTACAGTTTCCAACAAAATGGTGCAATTTTTAATTATCGTTGTTTATGGGGAATTGTTATTATAAGTATGGTTATTGTTATTATTGTTCTGGTAAAGTTATAAAGACTTTTTTTTTTTTTTTTTTTGCTTTTGTACATTGTCATTTGGAGTCCTGCTGGACAGAGGCATAACGTGACAATGATGATGAATCCCAGTTTACACTCAGCATGTGATGAATTAGATCAGATCAGGGGGGTAAATGTGAGTTCAGGGGAGTTTCTTTTTATTCAGAAACACACAAAATGACCCAGATGTTTGCACCGGATAACAAGCAATGCTATTTATGAATGTCTTTATTATTTTTTTATTTTTTTTTACACAAATTAAAATTGAAGGTGAATTCATTCAGTTAATAACAATGATAATGGTAATAATATTTATAATGATGATCATATCAATAAAATGGAATGAGATTTTATTTCCTGCCTGTTTTCACTTTTGTATTTCATTAGATGAAGTGAAATTAAACTATTTTCTACAAACAGTCACATTTCTTCCCCCATTCTTTCTTCATATCTTTGCCAGCACCATATACACCATAACATACACAAATGTTTACATACAGACTTACTATTAATCAATTTATTTTGATTCTGAAGACAATTCTGTTTTATGAAATCACTGTGGTCATGTTAGGAAATCTGCTGATTTTACCACTATTTGTTCATAAAACCCCAAAATACATAGTGGTCAAGCTAAAAGCAGTTTTCTTAATTCCTGAAGGGTTTACATTTTTGACCCATACGTGCTGCTCTGGAGGATAATGATGTATCAGCACCACACTTAGAAGATCTGTAATTCTGTATGGTTTTATTGTTTATTTGAATCCCTGTTAGTTGTTACCTTGACAACAACTACTTCTCCCACAGTTCACATACAGTTCATAACACATTTACTTCAATAATCTCCACCCATTAAAACAATATCAAAAAATTAAGTTAAAAAACAAACAAACACGCTTCAGTTAATCTGAATATTCACATTGCAAAGTTAAAACAAAACTTGTTTTTTACATTGAAAAACACCTTTATTTGCTTCTTAAAACCTTTTTTGTACAATCTAGAGATATAAATTACGTTAGACTTTTCATGTGACTTTTCTACATGACCTGGTACAGACTGTACAGACGAGATCAAACAAACAGAAGTGATGTGTGATGAGGTGACAGGAGGTCTCCACAGGTGTTTGCCTGCTGGTGGGCCACAGATGGAGCCTGGAGTCTGGGTGCAGTTACACCACACCGCTGGTTGTTTTGGACGTGGAGCCTGAAGTCATGTGCCGACGAAAGAGTCGGAAAAAATGATGGAGCGGTCACATTTTTCAGAGAAGTGCGTTCCAACTGAGCATCTGGTATTCTTGAAACATCTGAACCTCTCGGGCCAAGCAGCCCGGCTGCAGCCTGCATGATGTGTGTACGCTGTGTGTGTGTTTTAAAAAAAAAAGGTTTAGCTCTTTCCTCTTAAAGTTAATCGTGAAAAGGTGTGAAGAAACAGTGTGTGTGAAAGAAAAAGAGAGGTGAGGTGAGAGAAGTGAGAAGGTTTAACAGCTAAACAGAGATTATTTTATAGGGTTGAGGATATTTTTCCCTCAGCACATTTTTATCCACAAAACAAATCCTTTTGCAAGCAGCCTCGCTCCCTCGCTCCCTCCCTCGCTCCCTCTCTCTTATTTCCTCACCCACTGCAAAATTGTTCTTTTTATGAGGCTTCAGTCTCAAACCACTCCTCCTCTCACCACAAGTATCTCTGGTCTGTTTTTGCTCTTTCTTTCTCTCCCCTCTCCTCCCGCCTCCGACCCCCTTTTTCCTCATGCTCTCTGTTTTAATTCCTCACATACTGTAAATGTATCAGAGCAAAGGGTAAACAACAACAATCTGGGTAAACCGCAAGATCAAGGCAAACAACCACCAAAATAAGAAAATGACTGAAAGTCAATTACGGTTTAGTCTCTCAAATTTTCCTTATTTTCAAGTTAATTAGATTTTCCAGAATTCATAATTTGAATGAGGTTTCTTTTCCACATGAACAGTTTATCTTTTAGCACTTTTAACTGTATATTGTCCAGTTTACAAAGCGCTTACATTATCCTAAAAAAAAGTTCCTTCTAAATACAGTTTTAATCTCGTTTTTGATTGGCTCTAAACCAGTGGTTAAAGTGCCCTTGAGCAAGATGGCAAACACATTCAATAGTGATGTCACAGCGTACTGACACGCCCTGAAGTACACTGTCACGTCGCTGCAGCAAAGTGAGGAGTTAAACCACTGGACGTGCGCTTTAATAAAGTAGATATTTTAACAAGAGGAGACGAAAGTGTTGTGAATCTTAACTTTCCTCTCCACGAACAACGGTGGGATGTAAAAAGTACTTTTCCTCAAGTACTGTTTTAGAGATACGTGGACAGTGATGCAACAGACATATGATGCTCTTCTAGCAGACGATGCACCGCTGTAGATGAAACTACCCAACAGTATATGAAGGAGTTCAAATTAGCTTAACCTTCAACAACTACAGCAATAAAATACAACATACGCATTAAAAGAGCAGTGATATTAATCCAGAAACATCATATTTAATGGTAAAACATTGACAGGGACAATTTTACTATCACCAACAGATTTAATAACTCTAGACTTTAACTGAATGTAAACAGGTCAGGCTTCAGCTGTGGATACATGAATATACTGTACACTAACCTTTTCTATATTTTTTTTTGCTCACATCTGTTCGTCCACTTTCCTCCTCCACTCAGGAGGCCGAACTGTCTCTCTCTCTCTCTCTCTCTCTGTCACCTGGTGTTTCCATTTGTCTCAGTGGATCTCTCTCATGCACAGAAACCATCTTCCTAAAGAAACTCCCACTGGATCACGGACGGATGCATAGACGCCGCTGAACTGTGTGGGTTCAAGTTCTTAAGTGTCTTTGAGCAAAACACTGAATCTGAATCAATTCCAGAGCCTCCAAAAGAGTGAGTGGTGTAACAGGAATGCTTCGTTTCACAGGTCGCATAAACAATTTCATGAGAAGTTTCCTGGAAAGAACGATCCCGAGTTGTCCTTATTTGAGTTTTTATATGCATATTTTTCAGATGAATTACCTCTTAAAAGAGCTACTTAAATCTATACATAGATAATGAATAGATAAATAAAGTATTTTTTTATTATTATTGAAAAGTTTAATTTCCATATTTGCATCTCCATTGTATGACTGCTGTGCAACAACTAAAACACATATCTAGCTTAGTGGCGATAACAGGAAACTAAGCAACGTCCACTTGGTTTTGGTTTTATGAAAAAGTTATTAAAAAAACAGTTTTAGGGCCTGGAGACAAAAAGGTTTTATGATCCGGTAATTCACAAGAAAGAAAAGCAAGGAATTACTGGGGAACATAACAATAATTTGTGAAACATTTCCTGCTTTCCTGTACTGTTAATTGTCCCACAACCCCTTATTTTGTTGTGTGACCAATACTCTAAGTTACACTAATAGTTTATTGGAATAATATTAACTGAGTGTACCAGTTAAACAATGTCTCCATGCTACTTTTAATATGACCAAATTACAAAGTTATTTCCAGGATGCTTATTTAGAGTTCACTGTTACCTTTCTAGAAAATGATCAGTAAGCTATTGGACCTATAAACCTTCCTCTCTCTCCATCACATCTTAGTGAACGACTTTTACTTTTTAGTTGTCGTGGTGATGCCATCTTGGTGGGCGGACACACAGAAAAAGATTGTCGGCCAACACAGTTTTTCACTTAATTTTGGCCATTTCGTCTGTTTAGGTGCCATCAAGTTCATCGGCCAGGCATCGGCTCTCCGTCTCGTCTTGTAGGTCACGGACATGAACGCAGATGAGACCTTTGGCAGCCATGTTGGCCTCCATTCCTCTCTCTCTCTCTCCCTCCCTCTCTGCCATTTTAATGCTGAACTCATACAGTGTGGTTGGGCGGTGCAGGAACAACCGTCGGGCTCAGCACTCGTTTTCCACGCCAGGCAGGAAGTGGCCAGGACAGCTGCTTGCAATTCAACCTGAGACTTTGTTTGGTTGACCTACATTATGGCACCATTTGCTTTTTACTGTAACTTAAATGGCACTTTTTCTTTTTTTTCTTAATTTTCTCACTTTGCATGACTTCCAGTGCCTGAAAAGTAACCAGGAACATTTACTTACGTACTGTACTTGAGTACAGTTTGGAGGTTCTTGTACTTTACTTGAGTATTTCTATTTTATGCTACTTTATACTTCTACTATATTATATTTGAGGGGCAAATATTACACTTTTAACTCCATTTTATTTATCAGACTATTATATATAAAGACACGTGATAGGCTTATAAAATACAATACATTAGTAAAGATTAAGACATTCCCAGCCTTTTTGGCTTGTGACCCCTGGTCATATTTCAGGTGTCTATGAGTTGATAGCAGTTCCTTACTTCTAAACTTCTCACATGGTTTCATGTAAATTACAGTATGAGTTTCAAAGAGGTAAAAGTATTAATATTTCACAAAAAGTAAAAAAAATAAATACAATTTTGTGAAGCAGTACTTTGTTTTGTTTTTTATTTCCTCTTCCACTAATCATCTCACGACCCCACAGATTTATCTTGTGACCCTTTGGAGGGGCCGATCCCAAGGCTGAGAGCCACTGTACTAAACTAACTAACATGTCTTATTGCATGACAGTAACAGGACATAATCTGAACCGATTTGTACATTTTGTTAATAAATACTTCTGTATTTTACTAGTAATGAAGTATTTTACATTTAGTGTTGGCACTTAAGTAAAATATACGTCTTCCCAGAATGCAGATTTGAAATCTCTCTTCATCTTTTACAGGACAAACTCCCTCTTAAGCAGAACTATTTTAACGAACTGACATGAAACAATCTGTTCTGATGCCAAACAAAAAGGCTAATTGGTTTGAATAAAAGGCAAACAAATATCCAAAGCACCGAGGAAGCCGCGTGGTTTACTGTCCAGCTAACAAACAGAGATAATTGCAGCCTGCCGTGCCAGTTCTCATCCAGTCATGCAGTGTTCAAAATATTCAGGCTGTGTAATTTTGTCAAACATGCAACCCAGGGTGCCCCACACTCCAGGAACACCCAGGTCAGGAAGCGGTCTTTGGGAACGAGTTGCTGAATCAGACCCTCCGCAAACCCCCCGACTCTGCTCCGGGGCCACTACTCATCCTCCTGCCGGCCCCGTCCCGGTCCGAGCTGCCAGGAAACCCTCCCTGCTTCTGGTCTGCGGGTGAAACTACAGAGGCATGTCAGCTAATCTGACCTCATCTAAAGCCCCCCAATACCCCCCTCAAACACTCCCATCCCTCCATCGCTGACTTCTGCACAATAAGCAACATCTGGTTCTCATTTCCAGAAAAAAACCAAAACAACACGAGGAGGACAGGAAGGGAGCGATGGGAGGAGTCGGAGGAGAGGCTGTCGAGGAGAAAGACATTCGGGGGAAAAGCAGGATGTGAGAAGAGAAAGAACGAGGGATTACATTTCTCACTGTCGGTGCAGTTGGAGGTCTTTGATGGTGCAGGTGTGTGTGTGTGGGTGTGTGTGTGAGAGAAGGAAAAATGTCACCTTGTTAAGCACTTTTGACATTTCTTTAACACCCTCTGTGGCCTGTTTAATGTCCTCCCACACTCACTGTAACACAACAAACAGTCAGCTCCTTTGGTCAACTGGCAACAAAAAGTTCAGACAAGGAGAGGAGGGGTAGGGGGGTGGGGGAGAAAACTCCCATCTCCAAAGAAAAGAATCCGCAACTCAGCGGCTAGCAGCCCTAATTACAGTGGGGCTTTGCTGAAGTCTGCAACAAGACAAAGAGAGCGAGAAAGAGGCAGATGGAGGGGGAGAAAAACATGGAGGAAGGGGGCAGAAAGCAAGAGGGGGCTGAAGAGAGGAGAGGCTTACCTCATATTGTAAACAGTCTGTTTAGAAGTCAAAGTCACTCCAAATAAGTGCTGACTTGACAAAGACACAGCTGCTCAGCGAACACAAAGTTCTGTTTCATTCTCTTCGAAGTAATTCATCAGTGTGGTGGCCGTGTTTCCAAAGACCACCACCCAAAGACACATAAGCAGGACTGGAACTGGATTTCATGTCACGTCTTCACAGCCAATTAATGTTTTCTGCTTTTTAAATTGAGATGATGCAACAATAAAAAAAGGTCGATGAAGATTTTACAGTTTAATACGAGTTTAATATCTTTCTGTGGGAAGAAACTTTCAGCTATCCTGGCAGCAGCCAGTTAATTATCTTTCCAGGCTGCAGACGCAAAATCCTGACTTTGTCCTCTTTGTTGTTAGAGAATCTCCACAAAAAGAAACGACCAAGCTCGACGTGAGCCCAAATGTTGCCAGAAACACCCCTTTCTGTCCACACGACTCAGCATCATCTTTCACTTTTAGTTTTTATCTTGGAGCAGATTTGTTTTCAATCTTTGTTACTAAACTTGTCTGTTTTTACACAAGGATTCTTTTTTATTCGCTTTCCACTTAGAACGTATGAGTTGCTTCACTGAGGAGGACCATTTCAAACACTGAATAACTACAGCAGGCCAAAGTCTGAAACACACACACAGGTCCTGAATCAGAGCTACTCTGTGTGCCAGCTCCTCCCTTCCTCTGCATGTCCAACAAAACTCCTCTCTGAGCCCAGCACCAGACAAAATGGCGTTTGAGCCTCCTCGCTGCCTTCCAGAGGAGAAATGCTGCATTCTAGTGGAAGCTGAGAGACATTAACTCAGCATTACATCTAGAAAAACTAACCGTGCAAGTCGTCGCTCTTTTACTGGGCAGAGTTTTGCATCAAGCCGCCCAGAAATCCATCATCATAACAGGATCGGGTATTTTTCTTCATTTATTGCAGAAAACAAGTGAAAAACACAAATGTAAAGCAGGAGAAAAGCCACGAGTCCTCATAAATATTTTCAACAGACTGAGTAGGATATTGCAGCATGATTACGATGACTGTCTGTATCTAGCTTTGAGATTGTTTCTTCATTAACAGCTTCCCTTTAGGTTTGAGTAAAAGAGACTTTTTGTGCTCCTCCGCTCTCGTGGCCTCTTCCTGTTTTTCACTCCACGCCTCCATCCCTCTGTCCACCTCCGAGTTCAGCATCACGATGCGTCTCTGTGAGGACCGATGCCAAGGTTAGACAGACAGCACGCAATAAAAACAGAGTGATGAGAAGGTGCACGTGTGTCCAAACTCACTGCTAAAACCTCCCTCTCTTGCTTTCTTCTCAGCTGTCCTTTCATCAGAGGCGCTGCTCTCCCGTCTGTTCAGGAGCACAAACAAGAAAACGCTAAAACACCAATAAGAAATTGCAAAAAGTGCTAGAAGAGAAGAGGAAGGAGTGACTAAAGCGTAAACTAAAGTGAAGTCAATTACCTCCCTCCTTATGTGAGCTCGGATTTTAACATGTGCGACTCCACAAATAAATAATACCTGCAAACGACCAGTCAGGCAGATCTGTAAGGGGGCCGTATTCCGTGCCGCTTCGGGAGAGTCCGTGTCTGCAACACAAACACAAACGTTATGAGGTTCAACATCTGGAACGTGATAGTGATGAGAGCAAAACAAAAGCCCAGTCGCCGTAACACTGCACAGAGAATGAGGACTTGTGTAGGAGCTCATGATGTACAAAACTACACTGCGGTGAAGTCAGTTTTAGGTTGGACATGGGGGTTGATTTAGGGACCATCAATAAATTACTGTTTACATGACACAATACTGATTGTTTTGTTTTTTTAACATCTTCATATTAGCTTCTTTTGATGGTTTCTTCCTGTGTAGTGATACATTTTGATATTGATTTGGACGCTATTTAAAAAAGAAACCCTAAATCTTCCATAAAAATATTTCTATTAAACAGAACAAGCACTACAATCAAATATAAAAGGTGTGTTTTATTTTTCCAGGGTAGTAATCATTTCGGGTATTGATTTGGAGTCACTGGATCACAAAACGAACATTATGTTCTATTAATGTCAATTAAATGGGACACATTAAATGTCACAATTACACGTTATCAAATCAAAGAGTCTGTGCCAGCATGATTTCTTCGGTGCATTTATTGTAATGTTTGGGGAGTGAGCATCACGTAGTGAAAATGGGTGAGACATGGGACACGGGCAGCATCTTAACTTACTCTTTCCTCCATTTCCCTCCACCTTGTACTCCACATGTTGTGCTGAACTGCCTGCTGGAGTGTCTCAACACTGGAAAACAACAAAGTCAGAAACAAACAGTCACTTCCAGATTTACGACGCACTTCTATCACTCCATTGCGACCTTATTGTCAGATACAGGCGGGAGGTAAACGCAGTTATGTGGTTGCCTTTTCCTTTAGCTAAATGCTACTTTACTGGAGAGTTTGCTTGACGGGACCGTTAGCATCCGCGTTAGCTTCGAGGCTCGTCGTCGCCGTATTTCCGGTGGTTATTCAAACAAGCAGCTGTGTCAAATGCAGCGACTGCTACAAGAAGATATTTACGGGAACCAAACGCAACTTTGAGGTTTTGAACGGCTCTCACACGCAACAGATTGAATGAGTAACCTCTGGCTCACCTGAGCAGCACAGCGTCCTCACGGGCGCCGCCATGTTGTCTGCGCTGCTCCGCGTTGGCCACCAGGTGGGGCTAGAGACGCACAGAGAGGGCGTGTTGGTGACTTTGTCTTTATTTTCAATGGACAATTTGATGTTTTGTGGCTGAACGTAGGCCAAAAGTAGGCCCCAGAGGGCCCTCAAAAGCCCTGTCAGTTTATATATTTTGATGAGGGTCCTTCATTAGCTTTGTGGAGTCTGCAGCATGTCTTCAGCATGAGCCTGAGTCTGCAGAGGGTCCCTGTGCCGTGGAAGACTTCCTGCCTAGTTCCTGTTGCAAGACTCCACGCCCCAGTGGAGCCAAGGACTACAGACTTGGGGCACTGACCTCCCACATCATGAAGGCCCTGGAAAGACTCGTCCTGGAGCAGCTCCGGCCCCTGGTCCAAACATTTTCATACCCTCTATATTCTACAGTTTATTGTTCTTTTTTCAATAACTTTATTGAGCAGTGTAACTGTATCAAAAAGCAATTTCCCTTCTGGGATCAATAAAGTATTCTGATTCTGATATCAATATTTACATCTCAGTCATGTAATTATGTTTTTATTGTCTGGGCCAAAAAAAGCATCATTCATACTTTTGGTTGCCAGGCTTGTAGCAGTTTCTCCCCTCAGCACAAAAACATGCCAAATTATTTTAAACTGTCTATTGTCCAATGCATGATTTACAAATAATATAAATATAATTATCCAGCGCTGTAATGAAGAAATAAACCACTGACGTTTCCTTGCATCTTACAGGCATTTTTGAAACACAGTAGGTCCCACAGTGACAAACATTGATGGGTTAATCTCCCTTTGGTGGGAGCAACATATCATTATAAGAAGAAAATTGCTATGATGTTCCTTTTAGACACAGACAGATTGTTTCCTTTGAACATTTTGAAATGTGACCACCATAAAATGAAGACATATATCCTTTGTGGATTTAATAGCGGGGCTTACTGACACATCCATCTGTGCTGTATAGGATGGAAAAGAGTTTCTCAATATTTCCAAAATCCTAGAGGTGCTGTTTAGCAGTGATTAGCTTTCCTTACCCCCTCATACATCATCCCTTACCTACACTTTGCCAATATTGCAGAAGGCAGCTAATATGATAAAGGATATTAAAATTGCTTTTATGATGTTAATTTATTCCAATCCAATATGTAATAAATAAATACAACATTAAGCTCCTATCTACCATAATGCATTTAAATGCCCCGGCACTCATCTTTTTATGTATCACCCAAAGGCTTTGCTGTATGCATGACCTTGACATGAGTGTCATAGAAACAGAGGATATTGATTGAACTGTGTGTGCATCTCAGCCTTTGTGGACCTGAGAGAATTGGGTTTATCAGATGGGTCTTTAGAGAGGAGAAAAGCATTTGGATGTTTGGAAACTGGTGTTAATCCTCATTGAAACTCTGTGCGTTCAGAGCACCGCTGCTGCAATGATCAAAAATATTTCCTTTACTATTAGGAAAAGAAATAGCAAAAAAAGTTTGTTTGTCTGATTGTTTGTTTGCTTGTTGGATGACTTTTGCATTGCACATACAGTTACGAAAATAATATTCCAATAACAAATTTTTATGATGGATCAGGATGAAAGAGATAGTCACCTGTCAGTCAAATAGCCATGCTGTCATTTTGCGAGGCAGGACCATAATTAGGTGAAATGAGAGTTACTCTACCTATCTCTGCACTGCTTCTCTCACTGGATACTGCTGATCCTTAACAATATCTGGCTCACCCTGATTAGCATAATTTCTCCAGAGAACAGAGCAGTGAATCAGTCAGATGACGGAGGAGGAGAAGAGTATAGGAAAACATGCTGGAAATAAGATCAAAAGGACGCTTTTGTGCTTCCTACTATTAGTCTCAGGAGAAAGGATTTTCATTCCCACACTTAACATTGCTTTGAACCACAGTTAAAAGAACTCTGCCAGCCCTTTAGCCATGCTCAAAATTCTCTGGCTTGTAAAGTGTTATTATATGAGGATTTGGATTGTGAATAGATCGCTGTGTTGTTCAGAATGGACCTAAATCCTTTCATTCATCAGTAAATGAGTTTTAATGAGTTGTGGAGGAGTGAGGTGGAAGGCAGTGAGAGAGAGCTAATGGACAAGATAAGAGAGAGAGGGGATGGAAGCTAAAATGAAAGATAAATGGCCAACTAGATAGAAACTATGGAGGCCCAATGTGTTCAATGTTAAATAAGTGAATAAGACATAATTGCAAAGAATCATATAAATACAATAAAGTTTTAAAAAATATATTCTTTAATTCTTTAATAAATGACTAAAACTCAGTTAAAATGTTATTTCATTATTCTCATTGTCATTTCAATTTTAAAAAAAGGCATTTTTCAATAAAATATTTAAATTGAAAGAAAAATGAATAATTGGTTTGAAATAATGAATTAAGTTTAAATAATTCACAAATTAGTGGTTATTTGTTTATTTTACTCTATTTATACATATGATTATTATGTATTCTTTCACATTGTTGTATTTTTTTAAATATAAAACACTTTAGGGCTCTATACTAAATGATCACACAGTCACATATAAAAAACAAAGACTCTGGGAAAAGGAAAATCATGTGGTTTTGGGCACATAAGGACAGAGATGACACCACGTGGCTCTAAGCTGAGAGAAGCTGTCCCAACTCTTGATCAGCATGGTAATGAGAATAGGATTTCCCCACTTTCCTGAGATCTGGAAGGCTGGTGACCACTGGGAAATTATGGAGGAATCTGTGTAATAAGCACATCAGGCAAAATGTTCTGCGGCATCAGAAATGCCAGACTTCTTAACTTTCCAGATGAATACAAAATGAAAGACAGAACGACATCTACCATCACGGCAGAGAACACAGCTCTCTGCTGAGTCCTTTAAACCTTGTCTATTTACATTATCTTATGAGCACATGCAGATATGTATGTGTATATATGCATATAAAGTATGCATTTTTCAGGTTCCCCATTTCATTATTTATTAAATTATTGTGTTGCATTATTCTGTTTAATTGCAATTTATCATCTTATTGCTTTTGCAGGAATGGCCACCATCCATTCATGCATATTAAGCACAGCTGGAATTGAAAATTGACACTTAGAGAGAGAGAGGTTGGGGTAGTAGCAAGGTAGAGACATTCCTCTCTCAAATTAATCTATTTAAAAGCTCACATTTTAGCTCCATGGCTAGTCCATGTTGCTAAATTCCTTCATCTGATCCACTTCGCTCCTAATGAACAAGATTATTACTCAAGCTAAAAGAAGTTGTCAGCCTGCTGGATCCATGCAATTATTCACTCATCTGTGCGTCAGTGTGTGTGTTTGTGTGTGTGTGTGCTGGCAACCTAATGACCCCCTAGAATCCCTTTGAAATGCGGCAAAATTCCCCATTTATAAAAACCCTGAACATATGAGCTTCTTGTCTTTCTTTCTCTTGTTCAAATTGAGCTTTGATTAGTGAGTTGACACTAACACTTTCTCCCCTGGCAAAGAAGAAACAGCACCATTTAGAATTGAATTAAGATATTGATTCACTTTAGCATTGTTCACCCCACTGGGAGCCAGGCTTGAGTGGCTTTGTTTTCATTCTGATTATGATGTACACACAAGGCTGTTTAGTCCTGTTTAACAGATTACTTTTTATCAGTCAGTGTCATTCAAAGTGCTTCTGATTGCAAATTACACTACAGTCTTCTTATTTGAACCTTGATGTAACGTCATCCAACTCCCGGCCTTTAATCCTCTCTGTCACTCTCTTTCACACATGCACACACACACACACACACACACACACACACACACCTCTTAGAGTCAACCCTTTCCTCTCTATCTACACTTAATGTGCAGCAAATATGAGTGCTGAATGAACACCGGCTGCGAGAAAAAGTGAAGATACGTGAGCTGTGTGTTTATACTGATATTGGCATTTGCTTTTGCTGTGGTTCACTGGGAAAAAAACAGTGACACTCCATTAGGGAAAATACATGTGTCATGTATTAGTTTCATTATCTTTATTACACCTGAAACAATTAGTTGATTAATTGATTTGTTGATGGACAGAATATAAATCAGCAATGATTCTTATAATTGATTTTACCCATTTAAATAATTAAAGTGCAAAATATCACTGATCCCAGCTCTTTAAATGTGAGGATGTGCTGCTTTTGCTAGTAAACTGAATATTTTGGGGTTTGGGCTGTCTGTCGGACAAAACAAGAATCTTGAAGGTTATATAATTATATAATAAAACAGTCGATGGAAACTCATTCACAACGAGCAACATGAGCAAGTGTGTTAAAATACATTGTGGAACAAACTGATTATAGTATATTGACACAGGCCCACAGTGTTTAACAAGCCATTCAACTCAGAACCCAGAGTCTATCTTTTTTTACTGCACATCTTTTCTTCTGAGTCACCTGGCAAGGTGCGTGTGTGGTCACCGACTGCACTTGCCTGACCGAGGATACTTGACTGTCATGCCCATTAGCTACACAGAATGCATTAAGATTCAATCAAGCCTACTGCGGGCTGTTTACCTCAAGGCATGATGAAACAGAGAGTAAATGAATCTACACCTGGTGGAAATTATCTTGCATTATGGCAATCATGCTGCAATTCCTTCTGACTTTGCATCATTCAGCCTGAAGCTGATTGCTCCAGTGCAGAGGTGAAAAGTAACTTAGTGCAACTACTGGAGTACAACCTGGCAACAGGCAGTTCCCAGTACGTTAACAAGTATATATATTTTTATTTCCTGTAAACACTATGACATGGTTGTTTGTGTTATTGTCAGTATACAGTCTTGATCAGATTTGGGTATGCATTTACTACTTATGAAAGGGCACTGACTGGTCTGGTTTAATATTGTACAGAATAGGCACTTTCCTCAATGTGTCATTTTAACAACAAAGTCAGTTTTTTCCTTGATTCAGGTAAACATTTGTCTCAGGATGTTTGCATATTAGAACCTGTTTGGGGAAACACTTCACATCAGCAAACATTTATAGACATAACAAGTTTCATGTCCAGGAATTGTTTTGGTGCATTACAGAAAAAGAAAGCTACTCTGAAATCCCCCAAAAAACCAACACATAACTAACATATTTATTACAGCACAGATAGAGGAATACGCTTGCTTGATTAGTAGCAACAGCAGAGTAGTTTTTTAAAAAATCAATAAACAGGAATAGAAGATATTGGTGACTTATGCTTGCTACTTGCTTACTCTGCCTCAGGGATTCTTCTACTTTTTTCTTTAAACCTTGAACTACATTTGTCTTCACAGTTTTTTTGTTTTTTGCATTCAGCAAAGCATGTCGGCTTTTATTTATTCTTAAAACAATAAAAATAAAACGCTGCCTGTTTATTAACTCAGTAGGAAGCAATGCAACATTCTCTCCAACAAAGGATATGACTTATTTTATGCTCTGCCTGTGTGTTTGTTGGTAAAATACACACTTGTTTGATCGTCTGTTGTAATTTCATTCTTTTACTGTGCCCACTTATTTAAGTTGGAGCCATGACACAAGGCCCACTATGTAAAGTGTGGGCTATATCAACAGAAGTATTTGCTCTGTCTGCAGGATCACGCATGGTGTTCAAAGGCGCCCACACACAACTGCATGTCTGAGTGTCCCTGAGCTTTATAACTCAGTTTGAATTGTTTACAAAGTCTAAGAAAAGAACAGGGATGGGTAAGAACAAATTCACTTACTTTAACAAATCCAATAAAGTAGGTGATTGCTTTTCTTTAAGAGTCATCCTAGATAAAAAGCTCTGGTGGAAGAACTGTTTGGGTCTTTTTTGCAGCCTGCGAAGGTGTGAGAGTCCATCCATCCATGCATCCATCCTCTTAAAACGTTTGTCCTGTTCAGGGTCAAAGGGGGGGGGTGGAGTCTATCCCAGCACAGACAGATAATGAACCATGATAATGAATAGGCATGCATTAAAATACTAGCGTGCACTAATTAGCTTTTCTAGTACGTCCACTTAAAGGAGAAAAGTTTGCAAACAGAAGAGACACTATTTAGTAGAGTGAGTCATAGACCTGCCAGGAGCAGATTGAGCTTGTTGTCTTTGATCGTACTGAGAAAACATTCCTGTCATCTCTTTTAATTCCTGCAGCCAAGTTGGGCTCTTTCATTTCACTGCGGTAAGACAAGAGCATTAATGTGCAAGCTGGTTATGCTCTGGCCTCATTTTCATATGCACTTTCAATTTTAATGGTGGTGAAAGTTGGGGAGCTGACCACAAGGACGTGCTGATACACCGCTGAATCATTTGCTGCCACCGCAGCCCTGACAGCATTCTATTAACTGTCATGAATAGGACATTTTTTCTCTCAGCAAAAGAGCAAACCAGAAAAAGCCTGATGTGAATTCCATTTGAAAGGCTTACCAACACACAAAAAACAGAATCACAATTTTATGCACTGCTGTGTCTCTCATGTCTCCAAAGCTTTGGTCTACTGCACTTCTCCTCCCACAATATGTCACCGCACTGCATGCCTTTGTCCTGCTATAATTGAGTATCACCAGGGCTCAATTCCAGCACCCTCTTATACCCCCGGTGCTCTGCATGACAAGCTTTGACAAGTAATTCATAGTTTGCTGAGTAGTGCTATGAATTGCTTTACGGTAATCTCCCCTCAGGGATGTGGCATAATGTCAAAACTCCTATTTTGTTGCGCTTGTAGAATACTTATTGTGACCGAGGATGGCCTG
This sequence comes from Nannoperca obscura, assembly GCA_036024295.1. Classification (NCBI taxonomy): domain Eukaryota; kingdom Metazoa; phylum Chordata; class Actinopteri; order Centrarchiformes; family Percichthyidae; genus Nannoperca; species Nannoperca obscura. The sequence continues at coordinate 23,839 of JAVQJL010000768.1, forward strand.
ACCCAGGTATAGTTTATGTATTTATGTCTGGACAGGGGTGGGTTGGGGGACTATTTGGAGAGTGAATTCCCACTGTACTGCAGTGGCAGATGTGCACAACGATGAAGGAACCATATGGTGGTCATAATGTGGCTTGTTTACAAATTTCACACAGGGAAAAGTGTAGCAATGTGCTAATTCTGGCAATGTTTGCTATCACATGGGCTGAACTACTGCCTGTTTATTGCAATACAGCATTCTTGTAACACTAGTGCTAATATTCTCCCAGTGCTCTGTGGCCTGCAAAATGTTCTGCTTATTGCCACATTACCACAGATTACTGTGCTGCTCTAGGCTAGTTAATGCCCATTTTAGTCTAGTCTAGTCTATTTTATCGTGTCTCATCTTATCTGATTCCTTTTATCTGGAGAATCGGGTGATAATTCTCTTTGGGTTTGTCTCCGAGCGACCCCTTTCACATTATACATGGTAGATGGTAATTTGTTAATACACAAATATGTATTGTAGCAGTTTAGCCAGGTTGAATGGTAAGGATGACCCTGTAGAATGTGAATAGTTTACAAAAACAACATAATCAATAAATAACATTGGCAACTATTCAGAACTCTTTATAGCTGTTGATTTCTGAAACTTCACAAAAGTTACAGAGTGACTGTGAGTTCACAACATCACCCTCTAAAGACACCCAATATCTTCAAAAGAGAGAAAATAAGTGTGGGAGGAGCAGCCAAGATCTTATGCTGCTTTTTTCCTTCTATAACATCCTGACCCACTTTCTGCCTTGGAAAGTACAATTTGACTATATAAACTGTAATCTGATTATGAAAGCAAGCGCAGGTATAAGTACGGCAGCATTTTCCAAAAATAGCGATTTTGAATATCTGAAATTTGTCATACCTAAGTTAATGGAAATCTAAAGCCGGAGGCCATGTAGCAGAACGGGATTTATAATGCAGCAAGTGTATCATAATCACAACACGACTATTATTATACAGCACTGTGTAAGATCACAGGATATAATTACTCATTCCTTTTATTGTAAAGATCACAGCACTATACAATCACTGGTATTACCATTTTAGCATAATTGATTTTGAGTTCCAAAGGTGTCACTGATCACATCAATCACAATGTGGCACTTTTTCTCTCTCAAATAGTAGTACGTCTGAAAGAAGAGCAACAGTGCCACCTAGTTTAATGCACAACATGAACATCACATCCTTATGAGAGCGATCCTCCGCACTGTCCAAGCTCAGAAAGAACAGTCACCCTTAATGCCAAGGCATATAATTAGATAGTCTGTATATTAAGATTGATTGACATAATGAGTGATGGGCACAGTCTGCTCTGCTCCTGCTGTGCAGAGAAGATGAAATCAGCATACTGCTGTCGGGAATACATTAGGCATGGCCTTTCCTGACATGTCTTTGCTGATAAATATTTGGTGCGAGAGTTACACACACACACACACGAAAAAACTTTATTTAAACAGACACATCCTAATTAGTCTTAGGTCAGCTCTTCACGGTGTTGTTAATTCTTCAGATGACACCATGCAAATGGCAGCTTCCCAACATCCCTTGCCTGGCTCGAGCAATGAGTCATCATCACACTATCAGGGGAGAAAACAAACAAACAGAAAATGTGGGGGAAAAAATCTTACTCTTTACTTTGTCTTTGTGAATTAAGACAAAGAAAGTTCAACCTGGTTAAATAAGAATATTTTAATGTATTTCTGTATCAAAAAGGAAGTATTTCCCTCCTTTGCTTGGATTCTCAAGGCCAATTTAGGAACTGCTAAGCTAACTCCTGACTGTTTTTAAATCCCACTCTGCGACACAGTTATACCTGTCAGGGGTATTTCTGGCATGTTGAGGTCTGTTGTGAAGACACCAGGGATTGTGATGGACTGATACTGTGCTCTGCAGAGGGGGGGTCAAAGTCATTGTATTGTCAACAGTCACAAGTAAGTCTCAGGTCTTATGAAGTCCTCTGTCAAGTCACAAGTCAAGACCAAGAAGTTCCAAATCAAACAAACGATCAATAAGTTTGAATTCAACTCCATGTCCTGAGTTTTATGTTTTGAGTCCTAAACCCATTAACCAAATTTGTATTTATTACTTTTAAAAAATCACAATAATGTTTAAAAGCAAAATGATCATGTGTGCCTTGGTAAGTTATTCATGTGACACAATTACAATAATTTGTAATTTCTCTGTTAATTATTTTGCATGTTGGCATTAGTTTTTGTCTTGTGCAAGGAATTATCTTTCGTCTGCCTGCTAGTCTGCAAACGTCCGTTGAAATGTGAGTTGAAGAGTGAGAGGAGTTGATTTGTATTATTCTTTATAATATTTTAAATCTCCAGTCTTGGAGGAAGGATATATCGAGTCATTGCAAGAAAAAAGGCCAGTCTGACTCAAGTCATAAGTTTTATGTGTTAAAATCAAATTGACTTTTTTATTTCGTCAAGTCAAGTCCAAAGTCATCAAATTCATGATCTGAGTCTGACTCAAGTCTAAGTCATTTAAGTTTAGTTCCGCACCTCTCACATTGTGCAGAAATAACATAATTTGTCAATAATAAACATATTTCGCAGTATATCTGATACATGTAACTGAAACTAAACTTACATTACAAATGTCCTTGCAGTGTCACACTGCATCTGTTTGCATCGCCTCAGAGAAAAAAGTGTTTTCTTAATGTGAAAAGTATAACTCAGACATAATAAAAGACATAAAACATAAGAAGATGTTAAGCATGCATGTATAGCACCCATTCAGTTTGGCTTTTATGCAGTCCAGGGAATGGGAAATATTTTCAAATAACATATAATACATTTTTCTGGAGTGTTATTTCAGGCAACAACCATCATCTTTGACAGTCATTATACTGTAGAGGATATTTTGCTCTCTACTCAGCACAGATGTGAAAGGACACAGTGTTTGAACTCCAGGCAATTTTTTTCCTTTCCGGTTAGTTCACAAAAAGAACCCCATGGAGGAAAATATTTGATTGATATGCATCACAATGCTTCAACTGACAAATGCCCTATATGCCAAAAAAGGGACATTTTACTTCATATCAAATTGGGCAAGGTTAAAATCAGCACATCATCACAGAAGTACAACAGGCCTCTGATCTTTTCCATTTATCTGTCTCCATTATGGAAATCAATGCTATAGTGCCATGAATTGACCAATCAACACTACTGAAATGAACCAGGTCCTATCATCTCATTCACCTCTCAGCCTGCAGACAGTTCAGAAATCCATAGTCCCAGTCCATTTTCAGCAGTTAATGACTCTCGGGCAAACTAACCTGGCTTAATATGTATCCTGAAGACCCCTCGACAAATCCACAGTAATCTGCTTATGCATAAGTGAGAATGATTTAAATTCCCAGTTGCATACAAGGATACTTTTATTGATTAACAGATTAATGAGTTTTCTCTCATATGACTAGCTCACTGAACACAAGCAGAAAATAGAACACACCATTAAAACCTTCACCAAGCTGACCTGTATTAACTAGATTCACAGTGGTAATTTGTGGAAAAGGTGTATCGCTGTGTGCAAGGAACTATCATATGAAAGGCTGATAAAGATGTTATGGAAGGCTGCTTGTTGGATAATATCAATCAGCCAACAGCAGAGCTTGTTGGACACTGATGAGCAGACATAAGGGAGTGTGTCCTTTTGTTCCCTCTCTCTCTTTTAGATGTTAAACTGCAAACACAAGCTTTGTATTCGGGGGTATGTTTTCTTCAGCGCTCGTGGCTTTCAATCTTCTTTTATTTTTCCCTTCATTTCGACAACACCGTCCCCTACAGCAGTGGGGATGTGCCTCAACTTAAATGCCATCATGATGTTCTCTTGTCACAATACATTCAAACGCGAGCCCAGAAGAGCTTTATGTATAATATAGAAGGAACGCACGGTTAAATTGAGACTCTGGTCAGATGAGTTATAATGAGGTTGATGGTAATGTTGAAAAACAAGGTGCTGGCAGATGCTGCAAAGGATATAGTGTGAGTGAAAGTTGAACAGTTCATTTCAAGGCCTCTTCCATATATTACCACCAAAACCACTAAATCTAATCTTATGCCCTTGTTTCTGGGATTCAGTAACTGGCTTCTCATTCAAATGTTCACAAAATCCCTGCTTTGAAGTTTAATCTTGGGCACGCGGCAGCTGAAAAGACAATGCACATGAAGGTAGTAACCCTAACAGAAACAGCAAAACACAAAATGATCAGCAGGAAGATACAGACCATTATACACGCACAATATGACATCAACAGCGATTACACCTTTTGCATACAGCCAAAGAAAAAATCCATATGGCTGGTTATGACTGACAGGATTAATTTGTACTGTCACTCTCACAGACAGACTCTAATTTTAGAATGATTAGTGCGGGTTTGTGCAAATATATCTCGCATTTGTGTCAGTCACCGTAAAAAGATATCTTTCTCCAGCCAAATTAAGAGAAATAATGCTTTCTGACAGTAACAGGAGTTCCAGTCCACATCCAGTCATGATTTAAAGCCTACTGGTAATTGTTAACAAGGAAAAAAAATGTATTTAAATTTTGAGCTGTTTTTAATCAAATATAAATATAGTATTCTATAGCTGCTTAATTTCTCTCCTGTGATAGAAACATATATTTAGGTCTGAATGTTTATCCCTTTGCAGCCTTTTGTTCTGTTCTATACTTGGAAGGTAATTTGCCACCTCCTCATCTTCTCTACTTAGGTTGTATTCAGGTCAATGCTAGATGTCAAACAAGGCTGAGATTGTGCACCATTGGTTGCAGGAACCAAGCTAGCTACTGTAATGGAAAATTCATCAAAAATTATCATTTCTGCACAGTATGTGGCAAACTATTGGAAATATAATGCTGCTCAAATATGTGTTATATGTGATTGCGTACCAAACATAGAGGTGCACCTCAGTTTGGATCAACTCTTAAATAAACTAAATGGTGGTAGGTGCCAAATTGTATTCATTCATTCATTTAATTTTGTTTTGGATTGACCTTTTTCCTTTTGAAATATATTGTATATATTAAAATAATTCTGAAGTTTCTTTGGAGTAAAACCCATGGGAGTCTGGGCAAGTTTGTGTTTGTATGCATTTAAACAAACACACGGGAAACTGAAGCAGCTACATTTCCTATGATATTTAGAGAGATTTGTACAAATGAGATAAATTCATTTGATTGGTCACCCTTATTGTCTTTTAACCTTTTACTGTGAAATGTAACTGACATAGAGGCTTGATTTCACACATCAGTAGTATGGCTTTCAATAAATAAATTGAACTCAATTGAAATCTTTTTGGGTATTGGTAGAGGTTTGTGTGCTAGGTGCACCTTCTTCATGTGATTTATTAAATAAAAATGATAATAATAATGATAATGCATGAAATTGACAGAATATTACTTACAGAAAATTACTAAAAAGCAACACACTGAGAAAAGGTCCTTACATTTGAACAGTTTTATGGTAATGTAACAAGTCGGTGAGTTTACTTGAAAATAACTGCACCAACTTATGTACGTGTTTTCCAACCCCATACTGTTTTGAGAACATGGCATCTTCATGTCAAATCAACACTAATCACCTTGGTCCTAGATGTGCCATGGACTCACATCGAGCTAATCAAGTGTTTGCACACTTCCACTCATGTTGACAGGGGGGAAGGTGAAAACAGTCGACCTCCTGATGATCTGGACACTGATGATTAAGTGCTACGTCTTCCTCTAGAAAGGACTGAATTTATAGAAAAAATGAACAAATTGATCACACATGTCAGGAAACATAAACACTACTTTATCTCAGCAGGCTGGCAATCTCATGTGCAATACATACATATACATTTGCAGTTTGGCACAAGATCTATGAGCAGGAGACTGCTAATTTGAAAAGAATAGATGAGTGGTTAATAGCATTGGTTAAATAGTGGATACGTGTATAAATAACAATTAAGAAACCATGTTTGTGTTGCACTAACTCTTCATAAATACATAACACTGGGTATAAAATTCTTCTGACGTTCTTTGTTACTAACTAGTTTCAAACTAGCTTTAGTAAATCGTGTTGCACCATTAAAACTGGGGAAATGTCTTTAGAAGATTTTAGAAATCTGTCACTAGAAGACAGTCCAATAAAACTAGTAAACAGTGTAAACAAGTTACTGCAACATCACAAGCTGTAACATAACTTTCAAAGAAACAGTTTTTGGAGGCAAAATAATATACTAAATTTAACAGCCAATGCTTTGTAAATATCACATTGTTTTAGTTTTTATACATACATACATGTACATGTAAGTTGTAATCATACAGTTTAGAATGAGTAGGAAATATGTGATTACAATGACCAAACTGCTATTTGATCATTAAGTCTTAACATATTAACATAATGTTCTTATTTGAGGTGAGTTGTGTTTTGGTGGAAATTGAATTAAAAATTGTCTCTGTTTACATCATAATTAAGGTCAGATACATTGACCTCTCTTACTCTCTAACTTTAACAGTTAATACTGTATTAGCTAACATTAGCTTTGTCAGTTGGTTCAGTGAGCTACCCAAATTTTCCACCTGGAAGTTAGCATGTTTCTATGTAAGAACTACTTTGTAAGGTGCATCTAGTTTTAATTCAGTGATACGTAAACCGTTAAATCTCCATTTAGTAAAAACCAACGTGATAAGTTTGAATTTAGGAAGAGCTGGTGCAGTGTGGCTTCAGATAGTGTTAGTGCTAGCCGTAACATTTTCCTCAAACATTTGTGACCAAAAGCTTAAATAATGTATTTTTAAAAGAGTTAAATTAAGTATTAACTCGAGGATAACGTTAGCAAGTTTTTAAAATGTATCTTTTCAGTCTATCGCTTTTTTTTCTTTGGTTTGTGATAGAAGTCACTGACAAAAATCACAGACAGTTTATGTCTACGTAAGATCCACATAAATCCAGTTTTGGACAACACCATCAATATTTTTAGTGAGTTGGATATTTGACAAAATTATAAATTAATCTGGCAGACAGGCTATATTATTATCATAATCTGAAGTGTCATTGTGTTGCCTGGGTCTCAGTTATTTTTCCAGATTTGTAAAATGTTTATTTAACTGTAAAATTCTTTCATATTCTTTGAAAATCTGTGTAATTTCAAAGCCATGTTCTTTAAATGTGCCAGTGAAATCTATGCTTGATCTACAAACACCCATTAAGGCACAATTGATCTGAACAAGCTATTCATTATACATTTAGAAAGTGAAATTATGACTGTAAAAACGTTCAGTTCTAGTGAAAGGTTTGAAGACATGGAGAAGAATGATCTTTGATTGCAAATTAGTTTAAACTATGCTGCACTGCTGTTTCTCTGCTTGTTAATTAGGCAGAATATCCACTAAATTGCCCATTACCCAGCAACTAATATTACATTTTTAGTGCCCCCATAATACTTTCTTTCTCCTCAAGGGCACATTTCAGATTTCAGCCAATTATCATATGCATGATTATCTATGTGTCCTGGTGACCCATCTGTCTCTAGTCCACTGATATGTGCCTCTCTCCTCCATTAAGCTTGACTATGAAGTTTTCAAAACTAATCTTTATGTATGGCTGCTGTCATGAGCATCTGACTGCATTTACAATTCTAATGTATGCAGATTTCATTTCCTTATTGAGTCTCCTGGTGATTCTTGAATGACTGAACCAGACCTTTGGTAAATACAGCTAAGCAGGGACAGGAGAAGCAAACATGTGGGTAGAGTTAGCTAAGATACTATAAGTGTACTATAATGAAAGGAGAGCTTCAGTAAGCCATAGTTCTGATTCCCATGTAAGAGCAACATGTTTTTGAGCAATTTGAGCAGATGCCATAAGCGTAAGGCCATAGTGTGTTTGTATGCTTATGTGTTTCAGTGGTGGAATGTAACTAAGTAAGTTTTTTTAAGTACTGCAGTAAAAGCTGCAGTTTCTCTGACCCCTTACGGGCAAGCATAAACAAGTTGTGAACACAACACTGACATATTATCATCTTTATCATCACCTGTTAGCAAACAGTTTACATAAACAGTCTATTTACGCATCCAGAAGTTACAGGACAACATTATCATTCATTTGGAGTCATGTTTCTGGTCACCTGGTGAGGTAAGTCCAATATTTACACTCATATTAGCTCTATTTTGGCCTCCACCAACTCCTGAGGGAAATATCTGGCTCTTTAGACGGTAAATTCTACACTGTTGTTTGGTGCTGTTGAATGCAAAATTTTGACTTGCAATGGAGTATGTTTACACTGTAGTATTGCTACTTTTACTTAAGTAAAGGATCTTCTACCACTGATGTGCTTGTACAACTATGTCCATGAAAGGAGTTGAGACAAATGTTCATGTTACATTCATCCACTGTCACTTGTAGATGACATCATAATGTCTCAACTGCTGCAATGGACTGAGCACGTTAATAACTAAAGCGATTGTCTGCTCTGTCCTCTCAAACTCTTTTATACTTTATAACAAAAAAATATATTTATTGTTGCCATATACTGTATTTCTGATGAACATGGACTGACAGATCACTCATTCATTGGGTAGTTTCTGTCATCCTTCATCATCAGGGCCACACACAGCTGCAGGAGAAAATCAAAACAAAATGTATTCAGCTGTCTGACAGCAAGGTCATGCTGCACTTGAAAGTGTTATTTGTTTTCTGTGGTTGGTCACAAATAGTTCACAAAGAAATATTTGTATGTGAGTGTGACTTTTAGTGGAGACTTCAAATGGATCCTGGAGGACATGATGCATCTTGTACCACAACATGAAACCAGTGATGGAGAAATGGGCGCCACGATCAGCAGACGAGTCAGGTTTGCTCAAAAGCAGACAAACAATGTGGTTGTTTAGTTCACAACATGGTTCAGACAATAGTGATGTCCCCAGCCTAAATCAGCCAAAATAAATAGAAAAATGCACCAGGGTTTGTGCAAGGTTAGGTGAACACGACCTTCTCAATCTGCACGACAAAAGGATTTAATTTATTTCAACATGGACAATGCTTTCAAGGATTTGAACAAGCTGGGGTCATTTGAAACAAGATGAACAAGAACTTGAGGATTTTAAGTTGTTTGTGTTTTTCCTTGAACAAAATAACTGTACTCTACTGCCCAGAAAAGATTACACATAAACGGGTGTTGGAAGTCACTCAAGTGGGTAAATACAGGTTATTATGTGATCACTGCAGAAAGAAATGATGTCCTATCCTAAAACGCTTAATCTCTGGATGCTCCAGGGCAGATAAAGTAACCGACTGAGCAGACTGTGGTTGTACTGGGCAGCTTCAAAGTGTTAATGTGTGTAAGACTGTAGAGCAGAACGTACATGTGTACTGCTCAATTACAAGAGAATCACAGCTTGTCGGCAAAAGCCACAACAACACAACAAGTTGGACAGTTTTAGAAACCTGTTTTTTACAAAATGCTTCACAAATCAGCGGGCAATTGCTGATGCCTTTTGTATTTTAAGCAGGAAATATGCTAGCTGATGGGACAGTATGTGATGCAGTGGCACCCTCCAGTGGACCCTCCAGTGACAGTGCTTTCCAAAGCTTTTTTTTGTACATTATAATAATGCCTCATACAGTAGTTTGATCTCCTATTTCGTGAAAGAAAGATCTACATACATATGCAATAAAAAAGCAAATTTTACATTATTGAAGTTAAAACCATCAAATGCAACTATACAGATTACTGTAGTGTTCCGCCTGACTATTCCACTGTGATCAGTAGAAACACAAGACAAAGAAAAGGGTAGGAAATCCAACATGGGGAGTGTCTTGTTTATTGTGCATTTTAACCAGAAGAGGATGCTGCTCTCTCACTCATGAAAGGACAGAAAAAAGCTAATAGCAGCAAGGCTGGAGTTAAGAGAGGAGAAAACAGTATGTGCAGTCAGAAAGTTTTTGTGTGACAGAAACAAAAACAAGCAGCAAGAAGAGAAAACAAGAAACACAGTTTCAATATTCACAGTTAATATAAGCAAAAATAAAGTGTGACTACTTTTTGGAGATCAACACATTTTTATTGAATGGCACTTCAATAGAAAACTAGTACTAAGTATAGATGCAAAACTGTATTATATGTGTAAGTTATACAAATGGTTGTTGCTTGTTTTAATTTCTTGTTTTCTTTGCACCATTGCGCTATTTATTTTGGGAGAAGCAGTTAATATTTCCTCTTCTCGCTTTTGTCTGCAGATGGTTGGGGCGGTCCCTGGAAAGGATTGTGGGAGGCGTTCAGACGCTTCACGTTTCTCGCATTGTTGCCAGAGGCATTTGAGGTGAAATGCTAGCGTGATTCTCTAAAATATGTTTAAATGTTGTAATGAGCAGGTAGAAAGAACTACAGTTTAGATCACTGTAGCCTCGTGGAGCTTTACTAAGAGACAGCAGTCTAGACACTGGAGACTGTGATGAACTGTAATGGTTGATCAGCAGTGTGTATGTGTATGTGAAGCATACAAATGTACTGCCACGACTGGATAGTCCCAAGTGCTTCTGCGTTTCCACCTGGAAGAACACAGGAAAGAAAAGCTTTGCACTTCCTTTCTCTGCAGGTTGCACTGTATGTGTGGTTACTCTGTATGCTTGAGATGCATGTAATTAATTGTGTATTCTCATCTAGATAAGCAGCACATTCAGTATCCATTACCCACAATGCACTTGTTTAATGGGACATTAAGAAAACATTTGTCATCGTGTTTGTCAACTTATTAAGTTGGGAAATACATAATTTATACATAATTTATATCATATATATATATATATATATATACACTACCGTTCAAAAGTTTGGGGTCACCCAAATAATTTTGTGTTTTCCATGAAAAGTCACACTTATTCACCACCATACGTTGTGAAATGAATAGAAAATAGAGTCAAGACATTGAC
>JAVQJL010000772.1:0-18478 GCA_036024295.1 Nannoperca obscura
ATTTTTATATATATATATATATATATATTTTTTATATATATATATAAGTGATTAAATTCCCCACATTAACCCCATTAAGTGTTGGCTCGTGTGTCTGTCCAGTTGTTTCATTGGAAGTGTGCATTCATAGTCACGTGTCCTTTGAGTCTGTGTTTCTGAAGTTTATTTTTGGTACACAGTGATATTGCCTCAGCGTTTGTACGCAGGTACAAGCGTGTGTGCGGCTGCTTAACAACGATGTATCTGTTAAAAGTGCAGAATAAAAACTGATTTATACTGGCTCCTTTGGCTCGGCTAAATGTTTTCTGTGACTGAGCACCTTTATTCACCCAAATTTAGTTTAGTTTTTTCCTGCTGTTAAAGATGTAGGCACTATTGTGTTTTATTTATTTTAATCGATTTCCAGTCTTCGTATGGCCTTATGTTACTCCTGAGTGCAATGAATGTAATTGAACCTATCACAATATTGACAAGAAATCCGACTTGACGTGAACGCCACACCGTCGCTCGTGGGACGTCATCGCCGTGTGACGGTTAACGGTGATCATGGCGCCGCCGATTCACTTGTAGCTGTTGACAGTTTGCATTAGCTTCCTGGTAACTTTGGGAGGATGACCATGGATATAACCTTCCTCGGGACCGGCTCGGCCTACCCGTCTCCTCACCGCGGCGCCTCGGCTCTGGTGCTGCGGACAGAGGGGGAGTGCTGGCTGTTTGACTGCGGGGAGGGGACCCAGACCCAAGTGATGAAGAGCCAACTCCGAGCCGGTGAGTCACTGCAGCTCCTCGTCAGAAAAAAGAAAAAGAAAAAAGGTTTCTGGGAAACTAAAAGGTCTTAAAAGTGTTTGAACGCCAACCTTGAATAAACGTGTTATTCCAATGTACGTTAGAGCTAGTGAGGCTACTCTGTATGGTGAATTCTTCTGAGTACAATTAAGTTAAGCACTTAAACATTTGGGATGATTTTAGGATGTACTTAAAACATGTTCAAATACATGAAAAGGGTCCAAAACTATAGTCATTTGAGTACGTTTTAAAGTGTTTCCTTTAACTCTTGACACTTAAACCATTGCTTTTGTTATGACTTGACACACCTGCAAGTGTGTAATAAAATGTCATGTTGTCTAACCCAGGTCGAATCACCAAGGTTTTCATCTCCCACTTGCACGGAGATCACCTTTTTGGTCTGCCTGGTCTCCTTTGCACTGTGAGCCTCAACACCAACCCTGACCCCCTGCAGAACCTGAACTGTGTGGACATCTTTGGGCCCCGGGGCCTCCGGCACTTCCTGAGGGTGGCGCTCGGCCTCACGGGATCACAGCTGCTCTTTCCTTATGCAGGCAGGTACAACGTGTACAACCTGAGCTCTGCCGCAACCCGGTGTCGTGCCAAGTTCCATATCCCTGCCAGATTCCCTATCCCCAGCCTGTATTGACTGCCTGCCACAGAAAGTATCCCCTCTATAACTTTGGCTAGGAACGTGGAAACCTCTCTAAAATCACAGTGTTTATTAGTTATTTGACATATATACAGTACAAAACACTTGATGGTAGGACATCATCTGTGCATTATAAAGGGGGGATACTTTTTGTGGCAGGGGGTGTGTCTCGTCTTGGATACGTCTAGATCCAGTCCCATTATAATTATATAGTTAATATTAATGGGACTGGATCTAGTTTTTAAAAAAAGTAACATGATGACAAAGTAATCGACTGGTACATTATAACTGTCAAATAAATAGAGGAAAACAATACGTCACTGTCTTGGTTGTTCAGCTCACTTTATTAATTCAGTGCAGCAAGAGAATGCAGAGGACTACAATACTGAAACGATGAATTAAAATATAGAAGTGTTGCTACTTTTCATTGAACATCCCGGTGCTGGCGTCCCGGCAGGTGCTAGCTGCTTTGGTTGCTGGAGGTTGGTAGCCGCTAGCAGCTGCCATGCGCAGTAATCGAGAGCGAACGAGGGATGGTTACGTAGGGTATTTATACGGAAATGGCGTAGTGATGTGGTTGACGTAATGGGGGTGTGTTCCTGCTCCCTAAATTCCGCTAAATAGCAACAATAACTTCTCCTCATGTTAAAGATGTAGTCCAATAATTTAGTATTCCATAACGTGGGACTCACAAGACAAAGATTAAAAACTAAATGGTTAAAAGTGAATCACATTGTGAATCCTTAGTATGATTTAAGCTAAATAACAAAATAAATAAATAACACAGGCTTATACACTTCCCATAATGCAGTGCATTCATTATACATCATGAGGGTTGGTTTTTCAAATTTAAGCTCCTCCATAGCCACAGAAGACATCTGTTTTCACAGGTAAGTATACGTGTTGTGATGAGTAAACAATGTGTACAATAGGTAGAGTGCCCCTTTAATTAGTTAATACGTATTGTGTAATTTGGTTAATTTATTTAATTTCCTTAAAAGGCAGTTGCTTGTGCTGTTTGTTTCTCTCCAGTCTACTAACTGCAGAAGAAAGCCGGTGGTTTTCAATGTGACATCACCAGATGTACCACCAGGTGACAGTATTCCTCCTGTGTTGGCCTCCTGTTGACAGGTTCAAAGACAGACAAAATGAAGCATTTGACCCGAGTAAACCCTTGCAATTCAACAACGTCTCTATACACCAACTCTGCCGTGATTCATTGCCAGCAAGAAAATGCAATGCAAATCAGATGATTAGTATTCTGCAACACCCTTTTAACTCTACACAACAGAAATGTTCAGTGTGGATGCAATTAAATGCCCTTTTCCACCATCAGAGATACAATTGTATTACACACACACAAAAAAACAATAATACTTATCTTGTCTGTCACTATTAGACATCATTGCAGGGAAACTGGAGATAAATGATTTCATGGTGTATAAAAATGAATTAAACAAGTTAAGATTTTGCAGTTAAGTTTTCAGCTGTGTAACCTAATTAAATTCAATACATCATAATAAGAAAACACTGGGGCCTAGTAACAATTGCTTGCTGCAGCCTCATGTGCAGAGATGAATGCGTTCCAAGAGGTTGGTGTAATACCTTAAGTCTGTAACTTTTGGTGAGACGTAAACAAAGATGCTTATTCTCTTCAGGACACGAAGAATAAACAGAAGTCAGTGTGTGAAGGAGGCATAAGAGAGAGAGTATGAGTGAGAGAATGAAAAGAGAATTACAGCAAGATCAACTTCAGATGCACAAATTTGGTTGCTTAGCTGCTGTATTGAATATGTGTAGGCAGCAGCAGAGTTTATGTTGAAAAACAATTAAAACAGAAAATATATTTTAACTGGCACTGGCACACATTCTGAATATCCTTCTGACCTGATTCAGTGTTTGTGTGCATGTTTGTCCTGAACTACATGCCCTGTGCTACCTATTAGTTTGTTACTGTGTTGAACTAATGAAACCTCAGGTGAACTCACCCATATCAAATTATTTTATGAAAGATTCTGACAAGTCTCACTTCTATTTGTTTCATGATTTGCTTGTTCTGAATGCAATCCCATGACTCCTGGAAAATAAAATCATTTCTTTCACCTAAAAAGAGATGAATTTACCAGCAAGCCAAAGAATGTGAAGAAAAACCCAGAGGAAAAAAGAAGAAGGGGGGGGGAGCATAAATAAAAAAAAATTGAAAAGGATGCAGTGCAACATGATGTTTAGGACATAGAGGTGTGAGACATAGCTTGCACCCGCAAGTGTAACACATTATTCTGTGTGACAGCTTTCAGATACATTTGCGACTGCGTGAAGGGAGGTTTTGCTGTAATGTCAGATTCATATTTTGGAGAGTAAAGTATTGAAAAAACAACAACCTCTCCTGCCTTTGTTGTTCAGTGCCAAAAGAGCAAAAAGAAAAAACTGACTTCATAAATAGACAATGTACCCAAGACATATTTTAAAAACCCAGTCACATATGACCAACATACATAAAAGATCCAGATAACTACATAAGACACATTTAAAAATCTTATATATTTTTATGTAGTTATAGGCTACATTATTCTCACCAAACTCTAACTAGCAATGACAGGAGCAGCCAATTTGAGCTAAAACAAGAAACCTGCCTGCTTGCTATGAAAATGTATTTTGAAACTCCACACCATGTCAACATAGTTATTACAATGTTACAACATTCTACATAAAGGATCTTTCCTTTCCCATTTTCCTCCCTGCTATGCCTGCACACATACTGTAGATCCCACGTTGTCTCACTATTTTCTGTAGTTTGACTGAAAAAGCTGAAAAAACTGAATAAATGTTAAAGACAAGAAAAGAAAGTGAGAACTGTAAATTACCACATAAATCCCAGGTTGCAACAGCCTGTGTGCTCTTGCCAGCCATCGTCAATCATTTGCCTTTTACACCCTTTTCTAAGGCCTGTCAGACAATACAGGCGCCTTGATAACTGTGGTTACTGTTGGCCAATCAGAGCATTCATTAACATCAGAGTTAACTGACTTAATATTCTCTCGGGGGTAACATTTAATTGAAATTAATTAAACTTTCATGCGTCTTCCTGATTATATGATGGAGTGATCATAAATAACTGTGTTAGCTGAAAAGACAGACAGACACACAAACTGGCAGATATGTTGATAAAGAGATAATTCTTTTAAAATCTGGTCACGTTGCGCTGGCACATGGACTTGGTTCAGTGGCGAGACTGTCGTAACAATCAATTTGTTGTTGAAAATTTGCCTTCACATCAAGAACATTGTTGTTGTTTTTTTTTACAGTTTCTATCAGGCAGTGAATACATTCAGCGTGGTCTTGAAATGCTTGATGTACCATTTGACAGAACAGCCAGTAGACATGTAAGAACATAATTTGCTCATCATAATGGACAAATCGGGGGCACGCCAGCTTCAATCTCTGTCATCTGTTGTGTGATGGTTTCTCTGTTCTGGGGGTCATTTGGCATGCGGGGACATTAAAAGGAACATTACAGGAAATGGTGTAGAAAGCATTTATATACTGTGTAAGCTCTAAAAATTCTTCAAAAGATGCATAAATGGCCATGAAGCACTGCCAACAACATCAACTACCACCTGCAATTTGATTTCCAAAGCTGCTGTCTAACTGTTGTTGTGTTTGACAGTTGCATCTTTTGTTTTTTTCTTTTTGCATCTTGTCCAATTACGCAACATAGCGGCAAATGGCTAGAGAGACGTGATAATTTTAATCCCAATACTTTTCTTGTCAATATCTATTCAAAGTGCAGTGCAATCCAGTGCATCTTGACACTAAACAGTTACTCTTTCATCCAACTCTTAACCAATTCCAGTCCAAAGGCAGAAACCGACTCTTAGCAAGAAAATGATAAGCGCACAGTACCACATCCCACTGAGAACAGCTCCTCAAACCTTAATGCTGTGGTCCGACTGATAGTAATATACTAGTGTTGTCTGCCGGCTCTTGCTGACATTAACAAGATATGCCTTTCAAATATCATGGCCTTTGGGACTGGGTTAGAGTTACTATTTATAGAAGGGCACGACTTCAGGATAGTTTGGCTCGCTATAGTGATAACTGAAAATAGAGCAGGTTTTAGTAGCTCTGCTGCAGCTGATTTTGTTTTTGTTATTGCTCCAGGCTCTTGAACAGATGTGATCTAGACAGAGTCCGGACCACTGGTTTATAACAACTTACTGTACATTGCCAGTTACTTACAGTACATTAAGTATTAGTAGCCTGAAAATGTTATGTTGCAATACTGCTGTTTGGATTTAAGAAGGTTCAAAAAGGTACAAGGGAGTTCAGATCCTGTGTCTAAAGTGAAGAGAAGATTGTTGAAACAAAATACATCCTGTAACTTCTCTCTTATGCAGAAACGTCTAAATATAGTGTCACCCTAAAATATGATAATAAGTAGCCTGTACAGTGCTTCGTGTTTTAGGTGCAACAAAGGCACTACTATTTTTATGATGTTATTTTAATGATAATTTATAATGCTGGACCACGCAAATATTTGTATATTGTTGGCTTTATGAATGTCACATTCATCATGTATAAAACAGTGAAATACAAGCACCACAAAATAAATATAAAAAGTTGTTTTGCCCATTTAAAAAGTAAATAGGAAGATTAACAGAAAATGATCAATCAGTTATTGGTTTGGAAAAGTGTAAATATTAAATCAGAAAAGTAGAATTCAACCTTCTTATACTGTAAATTAAGTCATTGTCATCTAACATGTAATGATGCCAGATCCAAGATGGGTTACTTAGTTATTCATGTGTCACAAAATTGAAAAGTTACTACCTCTATCCTCAGCATATACCCCACCCTTTACCTAATATATACAAACTGCTCCACCCTCTACTTAATATTCATAGATGTGCCTTTAAAATGCTGAACCTGAGCCTGTGGTGTGGGTGCCTGTCTTACTCTGTCTCTGGGCCCGGTGGTGTGTGCACCTGCTGTCTTACTGTTTACATTCTTCCAGAGTCAGAGCCCTGAGCTGCTGCAACTTGTGCCACCATGTCTAAACCCTTGTCTGACCATGACAGAAGGAAACAGATTTCAGTGCGAGGCCTCGCTGGCATTGAAAACGTCGCAGAGCTGAAGCAAAGTTTCAACAGACATCTCCACTTTACGCTGGTCAAGGACAGAAATGTGGCGACCAGAAGGGATTACTACTTTGCCCTTGCCCACACTGTGCGGGAACACTTGATTGGCAGGTGGATCAGAACCCAGCAGCACTACTATGAGAAAGATCCCAAAGTAAGTTCTAGTCATAACAGACACAAGACCTAAAGTAATGTGAATTAACACAAAAAATATATACATTCATTAATTAACTGATAGAGAAATTTCTTAAAGGGTGGTATTCTCGTACTGGCAATGGCATAAACTGTATCATATATTGTATTTGTGAAAGAGACATTATAATGCTACATACAGTACTCTATCACAGTTTTCCCCATTAGGGGGATACTGGCAATTATATTTGATTTAACAACTGGTTCCCACCTTCAGGACATTTATGGAAATCTGTTGCATTGTGGTCAGTGTTTTCATTAACATTCTGCACCACAACCTGAATTGTATACTGTTTCATCAAATAACTATTTTGCTTCTGCATCTGAACAGTTTAAAACAACAGCCATGACTCCTCTGAGCAGGGGCTTTATATTCTTCAACTGTACTTACAGCAGCCTGGTGTCAGTGTAAAGTTAAGTCATGACATTTAAACTTCACCGGGTCTTCTTAGCACTCTGCTGGTATGCTGCCATTCTTGTAGTGTGTTGAAACATTAAACCTCTCCATGACCTTCTGTTTCTATCCTGTCTGAGCATAAAGCACATAGCCTTGAGTCATATGAGCACATGCCTCTGAGGGCATCCAAGTTCATATATAAGCATCATTAAAAAAGCTCAGCAACAGCTAACCAACATCTACGGAAAGATCCTTAAAGGAACAATAGTAGACGGGCGTCATTAAGCAGCAAAATTGCAAACCACTTCACATTATTGCTTAAAAATGTCACATAAAACTGTGTGTTATTACAACAGAGGCTTCTGAAGCAGAGTGAAACTCAGCCACAATCGTATTTACTTAGCAGAGAAAAATGTTCATTAATGATCATTAACAACTTTGCTGGAAAAAGGGGATAATTTATCTATTCTAAACATTGGAAGAAATGTTCTGTGCATACCTCGGCTAACTCTGCAGGGTCATTGTTCTGTAACTTAAGAACAATAACCAGTAACCAGGAGACATTTACTTTTTACATTAATCTAGTTTTAAACTGTTTAATCAAATGTTGATGGGCTGCAACCTCTAACTCAGTGCTCTAGACTAAAAGGCTAAAGGTGAATCTAACCAGAAGGAGGGAGGACATCCAAGCTCAGTGTAGAGTTTTGTGGAGCAAGTATGATCACACACTCCAACAACAAGATTAATTCTTCATATTGCTAATATGCATTATGAGATGAAACAAGGACTGAAGTCAGATACAATTTGTAACATGCAGTCATATATAATTCAAAAGATCCTGTTAGCAACTCAGTGAAATTATATTTACACATCTATCTGAACCACTTCTTCCATCACTCCAGACTTGAACTCCACAATGAAAGGGTATCAGGCTGCATGACCTTTACAGTGACCTCTAGAGAAGCTATTTTTGCCCGGGCCAAAATGTTGGTGTTATGTAATACCTAAAGCAATCTGTCCCCCAGTCCCTGCTCTTCTCTCCTCCCCTCCTACTCAGCCTGCGTCCGCCCATCCATGTCAGAGGAAGAAAAAAACTAAATGGCAAAGGCTAAACAATGGCTCAGGTGGCATATTTCTATACACCCCCAACCATGAAGCTAAATAATGGACCTTAAAGATTTCTTTGGCAGCCTCGATTGGATGTCATTGTGACACTTGACATGAAACTTTACAGGTTTTTCGTTTCAATGCCACATTTGTACCCAACTTGCTACTGTGGAGACCTTTCTGTAACCCTAATTATACAATAACACTAAAATGTCTCATGTTTCTGGCTGTTCATTCAGTTTAATATTAATTATCACTCCCTTTCTTCCCAAACTGTAGCGTGTGTACTACATCTCCCTTGAGTTCTACATGGGCCGTACCCTCCAAAACACCATGGTGAACCTCGCTCTGGAAAACGCCTGTGATGAGGCCACGTACCAGGTGAGACAAAATCGCTTCGTTCATTCCTCCTATGAATGTGACAGTTCCTTTTCCAACTATTGTAAAACAAATCTCAGAATGACTGTATCAATAGTCCATGTTGTGTTCTGTTGTCCTCTGTAGTTGGGTCTGGACATGGAGGAATTGGAGGACATGGAGGAAGATGCTGGTTTGGGAAATGGTGGCCTTGGCCGCCTTGCCGGTGAGCATCTTTACACCCTTCATATTTGATCAATTCAAAGAGTTTTTATCCTTGTTGACAGACAAGCATAAAGCATTATTTTACATAAGAGCTAGCCAATGGTTTTCATGTGCTGTCTCTGCTTTTCAGCCTGTTTCCTGGACTCTATGGCTTCACTTGGTCTGGCTGGCTATGGTTACGGTATTCGCTATGAATTCGGTATCTTCAATCAGAAAATCGTCAATGGCTGGCAGGTTAGAAAGATTGACTTCCATCTTTCTTGCTATCTGTGAGCAAAAATAGCTGCCTGTGTTTCTTTTTCATTTTAAATCCTCTGCTGGATGAGTTTCCTTCATCAGTATCATGACCTGATGTTCCTTGTCATTTTCTGTGTCTGGCTCAGCTCAGACAACACCCACATAATATGTGTTTTTTCCCCTCAATATGAATGTATGTCATTATCCAGGTTGAAGAGGCTGATGATTGGCTACGCTTTGGCAACCCCTGGGAGAAGGCACGTCCTGAGTACATGCGTCCAGTGCACTTCTATGGCAGGACCGAGCATCACCCTGATGGTGTCAAATGGGTTGACACTCAGGTGAAAACATGATTTAAAGTAAACGAATGTGAATAATAATAGAAAGATGTTTTCTGAGATGATATACTCATCTATTTCAAATGTCTGTCTCATCCTGTGATGGTAGGAAGTGCTGGCTCTGCCATATGACACCCCTATCCCTGGTTACAGAAACAACGTTGTCAACACCATGAGGCTGTGGTCTGCTAAGGCCCCATGTGACTTTAACCTTAAAGACTGTACGTGTCTGGCAGAAGTCAAACATTCAAATAAAGCAATAGCTGTCAAATGAGAATGAATGAATGTATAATTTTTTTTGCTTACAGTCAATGTCGGTGGCTACATTCAGGCTGTATTGGACAGAAACTTGGCTGAGAACATCTCCCGTGTGCTGTATCCCAACGACAATGTAAGAAACTATATGTATACACACACACACACACACACACACACACACACACACACTATATTTGAATCCACACGAACTGTTCTCATATGATAGCCATGCATGTTAACCTGGTTTAGAGAAAATAGCTGAATGTTATACGTCATAGGAACTGTGGACTGTATTGCTCTTGTGTGACTGCAGGGCTTATTTTAACTCAGCTTAACTCAGCTGGATTTCCATAATTTGGACCCAAACTAGTGTCTTTTGTCCTCAGCTAGAGCCACTGTGTGCTCTTTGAGCTTCTTCTGAAGCTGTCTTTTATAGTTGACATAAAAACTGACCACCATGTGCTGACTCCCTGAAGGCTCAAGAAGGGGGATTTGGGAGATAGCCATCTAGCTCCAGCTAATACCTCATGTCAGGTCCGGTAATTTATGTCTGTGCAAGTGAGAGCAGAAGCAGTGCATGGTGGACCTGATATTCCAGCTTTGTTTGAATTCTGTTGCCTAAAAATAACTTACAGATCAGTTCATTATGATCAACCGTACAGTTTCTGTGCAGTAACTGCAAATAGACAATACTGAGGCATACCTTTAGTTATTCCTTTGCTTGCTTGTTCTGTTTTGCTACTGTTGTTGGTTGCAGGATCCTCGCTGTGATAGTCCTTGTGTAATATTTAGAATATAAACTGTTGTTTTGTGTAATTTAATTGTATAAGTCTATATCATTTTGTGGTAATAACCATTGCATCTCAACCAAATGAGGCCACACACCTGTTTTTCTTTACTTGATTGTATGACATAACCCATCACCAACATGTTACTGCCCCCTAGTGGCGTGGTATACTAATAGCCCCAAACACCCATACTGGCTCCAACAATAATATTTTTTTACCTTTCTTCTATTAAGGAGATTGTTTTTAAAGACAAAAATCACCTTAATACTTAGAATTGATTACAAAAACATTGCCTAATACACATCAGTGGTTACTTCTTCTTTATTTGCTTAATAAATGTGATATTCAACATAAATTGCTTTTCAGAAGAAGAAAAAGAAAAGAAATCAAATAAATTTGGTATTTTTAACAGTGTTCTGGTTCAAACACTGGATGCGGAATTCAGCATAAATGTATCAAATAATTGTTAAACAGACCCCTACATTTACACAGTGTATGCACTTATGTTTTACACTCGCATTAGCATGCAACTGTATATTATAGATGGGTGTTAGATGTTATGCTAAACCACTTGGGTTTTTGTAGTTTGGGTAATTGTTTTATTAAAATGAAAATATTTTTCTGTCCATGAGTGAATGCCAGTCACTAATATGCAAAAGGCTATGTTTAAAGAATAAAAAGAAAAACATTCATGTTTGCCTGCAGAACAGACACAGACAAATATGTGTCTTTATTCCCAGTTTTTTGAAGGAAAGGAGCTCCGTCTGAAGCAGGAATACTTTGTGGTATCTGCCACCCTGCAAGACATCATCCGTCGTTTCAAGGTCTCTAAGTTTGGCTCCAGGGAGATTGCTCGCACAGACTTCAGCAAACTGCCTGACAAGGTGAAGCGAAAAACTCAACAAAACAGTTTCTGTCAAAAATGAAAAGATTTCCCCCTGATGTGCACTCTTTGCTTTCATAAAATTGCCTCTGTCAGTGTGTTCAACAGGTTGTAGGTGGGTTTTATTGTATCTTATGAGAATGAACAATGAACAATGAACAAATGAAAATGAACAGTATCTACAAAGCACTTTCTGGTGTAGTCAAATTCTGTACTGACATTTTATTATATTTTTCATATTCAGGTTGCCATCCAGCTGAATGACACTCACCCGGCCATGGCTATTCCTGAGCTGATGAGGGTTCTGGTTGATGAAGAGAAACTTGAATGGGAAAAGGTGAGAAAGAGCAACACTGATGTAACAGTGTTTCAATTTAGAACTTGATTTAGTGTTTAAAACTTGTTCTTGCTTTGCTTTATTTGACACACATTCGAGTGAAGTAAATAAACCACCCCCACCATAAAGAGACATTATATGTCATAAAGTGATTTATTTACAGAATGTCTTATATGTGTGTGTATATATATTTGTATATTGTTTTCTTGCTGGTGTTAAGGCCTGGGAAATCTGTGTGCGCACCTGTGCCTACACCAATCACACTGTCCTTCCTGAAGCTCTGGAGCGCTGGCCGGTCGACCTGTTTGCTCATCTTCTGCCCCGTCACCTAGAAATTATCTATGAGATCAACCGTCGCCACCTGGAGGTAAAAGCTGCTCATTGCAACATTTTATTGGTTCAATGATGTTCTGCATACTGCGTGTACTTACGGCTCCTCCTCACACCATGTAGCAGAGGAAGTACACACTGTCAATGTTCTCTGTGGTTAAGTGTCAATATAGTTATAAAGTCTTGCAATAGAAAATCTTTCTGTACTTTTATCTGACCGGTTAAACACAAGGTACAAGGTACATAATGTTAAAGCTTGGGGCAATCTGTGATTTAAGAATTAAGTTACATGACCCACGTTCCTTCGGAGTGGAAGGAGAAACATTTCTGATATGAAGTGGTGAACAGGTTTAATGAGTCTGCAGCTCAACCAGACCTGTACAATAATACGCATACAATTATTACAATAAAATAATTTAATTTATCTTCTTACGTACTGATGGAAATTGCCCTGTTGCTGCTATTTTGATATTATTTTAGAATAGCTGTGTTGAACTACTTATAATGCATGATGAAATGTATGATTCAACAAGCAAAAAAGAAAATACCACAGAGTTATTTTTTGTCTCATGTTCTTTTAACTTTGCAGAGAGTTGCTGCTAAGTATCCTGGTGATAATGGTCGCCTGAGCCGTATGTCCCTCATTGAGGAAGGCGGACAGAAGAGGATCAACATGGCCCATTTGTGCATTGTGGGTTCCCATGCTGTCAACGGTGTGGCCCAGATACACTCTGACATCCTCAAAGCTACTGTGTACGTCCCTTAAAATAAATCCAATTTGCCTGTACTGCCCTTTAATGGTAAATCATAGTTAACACCAAAATACAGTATATGTTGTAGTATTTCATAAAGCCCCAGCCATTATGATTTCATGGGCTGCTGCAACATCTTTCTGAAATTAGTGATGCTTCATTCTGCCTGCAGTTTCAAGGACTTCTACGAAATGGAGCCTCATAAGTTCCAGAACAAGACCAACGGCATCACTCCTCGCCGTTGGCTGGTTATGTGCAACCCCGGGCTGGCTGAGGTCATCGCAGAGGTTGGCTATGTTTTAACACACATACTTCACACAAACAACATTGGAAACCTTTCATTTACTTTTTCTCATGTTTTTTTGTTAACAGAGAATTGGTGAGGACTTCATCCGTGACCTTGACCAGCTTCAGGGTCTCCGCAACTTCGTGAATGACGATGCATTCATTCGTGATGTTGCCAAAGTCAAGCAGGTGAAGTTATTCATGTTTTTATTTTTTTTTACTTTGCAGTTAATGTGTCACTTTGGCATTTTGTTTAAGAAGATATGGGGATTTTTTGGAATAGATAGTTGTGCTTTCTTTTAGCTGGATATGTAAAAACAGCTGCTGAGACTGCTGTTTGAGTCCTGCATGGAACTTACCGTATTATTTGTAACCTAAACCATTTTGCAAACCTAACCCAGTAGTTTTGATGCCTTAACCTAATCAAACTGGGTTCACAACTTAAGCCAGAAAGCCTTTCTGCCAGAATGCCTTCGAAGCAAACTTATTCCACATGCATCTTTTCATCCTTAACATTGTCGTGTATTTTTCTGTTGTAGCTGACTGTGCTTTTATATATTTTTTCTGAAATTCTGAATATGTGTACAGCACGTACAAATAACCTCACAAGCTGAGGTGGAACTTGTTTTCTTTTATGAAATGAAGTCAGTGTTTTGATAATGCAGGAAAGCAAGTTGAAGTTTGCTGTGCACTTGGAGGAGCACTACAAGGTGAAGATCAACCCCAACTCCATGTTCGACATTCAAGTCAAGAGGATCCATGAATACAAGAGACAGCTGCTTAATTGTCTGCACATCATCACCTACTATAATCGTAAGCACACGTTTCAAATCAGGCAGGAGCCCCACACAATTTTTCAAATTCAGATATTTTAAAGATGATTGCAGGGCAAATTGCGTGTGTCACAGCCTCAACATAATCTTTGCCAGGCATCAAGAAGGAGCCTAACAAGCAGTGGACTCCAAGAACTGTCATGATTGGAGGAAAGGTTTGTAGTTTAACAGCAAACAACGGGGCTTTAAAAGCACACTCGCCCTCACAACTCAGATTTCTTTAACTATTCCTTTCATGCAGGCTGCTCCTGGATACCACACTGCCAAGATGATTATCCGTTTGATCACAGCTATTGGCGAGGTGGTCAACAATGATCCTGTGGTTGGAGACCGTCTCAAAGTCATCTTTTTGGAGAACTACAGAGTCACACTAGCAGAGAGAGGTAATTACCAAATCAGGCTTTTATTTTTTTCCCTCTCCCTGTCTGTTCTCATGCTCATCATCCTGTTCACATCCTCCTCTGCAGATGTCCGCAGTCAGGATTTCTTTTGATACACAGCATAAAACACAAACACAAAATGCTTATTAGAGCCATAAACCCTCTATTTCTGTCACCTTTCAGCCATCCCCGCAGCTGACCTGTCAGAGCAGATCTCCACAGCTGGCACTGAGGCCTCTGGCACTGGCAACATGAAGTTCATGTTGAACGGCGCTCTCACCATCGGTACCATGGATGGAGCCAATGTTGAGATGGCTGAGGAGGCCGGCGAAGAGAACTTTTTCATCTTCGGCATGAGGGTGGATGACGTTGATGAACTTGACAAGAAAGGGTAAAGAATGAGCCCTCTGTCCAAATGTTGTATTTTCTTTTTTAACTTCTACCTCAAACATATTTTTTTGCATTTTAAATAAGGTGATATACAGCTATCCCAAGTCCTAAGACATTTTTCTACAAACTCAAAAATAATTTGACCTTGACATAATTTCAGATCCCATCAAACAAAGCAGAGGCTCCTCCTCATCTTTTTATGTGTGCCATTACAGAATGTACTGTCTTTGAATAAGAACACAGTGTGTTATCAGATCCATTTGGGGAAAGACCTCCAAGGTAGCTGAGCTGTCAAATCTTTTTGATATCAATGCAGTGAGCACCATGTACTCTGACAATCCAGCAGCTCTGCTTTGGTAATGATCACTTGCACCAGACTCAGTTGTTTAGTTCACTCCAGGTGAGGTTTTTCCACTAAAAGGTGTGGCCTTGGGGAACCTGCCGGTACTCCATGTATGGGCACTGACTACTACCCCCTCAATAATGGGCTGGTTACCGCAGCAACAAGTGTGTGCTTCAGTTTGCCTAAATATGCATATTGTTTATTTTCTCTCCTGCTTAGATACCATGCTGAAGAGTACTACAATAGCCTGCCTGAGCTGAAACAGGCTATTGACCAGATTGCTGGAGGCTTCTTTAGCCCAAAGCAGCCTGACCTGTTTAAAGAAATCGTCAACATGCTGATGCATCATGACAGGTAAAGACACATCTAACATTAGCAGCCTGAGGCGCTCGCATGCACACACACAGATGCAAAGAAGAATGTGTATAAACTTGCATGCTGGTGCAAAAAAGAAAGAAAGAAAGAAAACAAAACAGTTACAGCCTTTTCTGTGCACACCAACAAAACCATACACATTTACAGTAAACTATATATCTGCTGTATATGTCCAGTTAATTGCATCATTTTCTGCTCAGATTCAAGGTCTTTGCTGACTATGAAGACTATATTAAATGCCAGGAGAAAGTCAATGCTCTTTACAAGGTATGTTTATTAAAAAGGAATGGTCCGTGAAGGTCTCTTATGCATTTATAATATGATTTTAATTTGTACGGGTATGTATTAATAAGTATCACCATGAAAGGAAGGAGACTCAGAGCTAATTATCTTAATAATCACTGATCTTATTTCTCACTTATCCATCATTTTGATCCCCACATCAGAAACCCAGGGAATGGACCAAGATGGTGATTCAAAACATTGCTGGATGTGGCAAGTTCTCCAGCGATCGCACCATTGCCCAGTATGCTCGTGAGATCTGGGGCATGGAGCCCACACTTGAGAAACTCCCTGCCCCTGATGACAAGTAATAAACTGTCCACATGACGGCCGCCACCACAACTTTCCCCGCTTGTATCACAACACAAACGCCTTAAGAACCTTCATGGTAGATACTGTGCTTCTGGTAAGAGCTCCCACAAACCTGCTTCCACAGGAATTAGCATCAAATGCTAATACAACACTGTGTATCTCACACAAACTCTTTTACATTTTTCTTACCTACACATTTACAATATCCAGGTTACAGACTGGTGTAATACAAATGTGGTAGTTACCATCAGGGATGCAGAAATGGCTATTTTACAGTATCTGCTGTGAAGTGGATTAAAGACCTTTGTGGTGGACTTGTGAATTTATTGGTGATATTTTTTTTATTCAAAAATTGAAACTCTTGTATTTCCACTGAGACCCATTATGAATAAAATGTGTATTAAATAATATAATAGCCTTTGTGACATTTTCCCGCCGTTCCCATTCTATATCAGGGAAAGCCAGGTATTTCCATATAATTTACAATTGTAAAGTGCATTATATGCATTTTGTTGTAAAGAGAATTTGGTTAATAATCGTACTTTCACTCAGGCCATGACCGTTTGAATTATAGCCTAAAACTATATAAAAAAAAAAATGTATTAAGATAATCAACAGTACATATTATTTGGTGTTAATAATTGATATTGCCGACGATGCAAACAAACTATGGAATACTATGGAAAGTCGGCTCTGGGTACTATTAACCTTCAACTGGGACTTGTGTTGGATTTGTGTTGTGAGGACAGTGAACTTAAGGACTTTGACTCTGAGGGGGTTCAGTTCCCCGAATCAGGTTTGAGAAACGGAATCAGCTGCAAATTAAAAGCCACATAAATAATGCCTCCTACAGTATGGTAAGATCTGCCAAAACGACAACAACAACACAAATATACTTATCTTCATTATGAAACCACATACATAAGTTTACACAGATTTAATACACTTCCATATTAAACATTGTTTTACCAACTGCTAAAACTTTCCATTCATATCCATTCCACAGTCTCCCTTTGACATGTTCATGGGTACACCAGTTGTATCCGTCTCTTACTTTTTGTGTTTTGGTCTGATGTGTAGGTTGCAGTTGAGAAAGGGAAGAGCAGGGGTTTTGAGAGCACTTACTGTATGAACTGAAGACAGCCTCGCTGCAGAGACAGCAAGAGAACAACCCATTACTGCTCTCACCATCTTATTAACACGGACTCTGACTGGCTTTCAGATGATGGTGATCTTTAAAGGTGAAGCAAGATTCACTGTTGGTCTTGAGCTCTGATGCTTGTAATTATCCTAAAAGCAAGTGAAGTATGCAATTGGTTAAACGTGGGCTTTATGTTGTATTTTGTAATAAAATTTGTAAAGAGATGACATTTGTATGATACAGGAAGCAGAGAATCTGTAGTCAAATCAGCTGCAGGCTGCCTGGGCTAACTGTTAAGTCAACATTCAGTCAATGTCCCTACGGACCTCTGATACACGTATATACGTAAGACATTAACCTATCACTATCTGTATGTCACTTGCAGATTCTGACATCATGTGTTTCTATGGTGATTCATGTGGTCTAATAGGTACCAAGTGGGTAGCTTTAAATAAAGGAAATAATGGGACAATGTAGAGCAGAAATAAGTGGTGCAACTCAAACAAAAAAAGAGGGATAAGAGTCTTTGATAAGGCCATGGCCCCACAGTCCCCCAGATGACAACACCAGCACGACGAGACCCAGTTGAGCAGCAGACAGGACTGTGGAATTGTGTCAGTGAGGGCAGCGCGGCACTCTTTCACTGTGCTGGGATACAGTCAGAGGCAGTAAAGCAAGTCTGAATGCTAATTGTTATCATGGGCTGTTCCTGATAACACATCAGAGATTTGTTAAAGTAGATTTTTTAAGTTTAAGCTGTGGTCTCTGACACCCACATAATGCATAATTTTCTGCAGCGGACTACTGAAACATGTCATTAGTTCAACATCATGTTTTTAAGTCTCATATAATTGGCAAAAGAAATTACAATTGTGCTAGGAGGGTTATGAAACATACATTAATATATTTCTTAGTTAAATCAACAATAGAGTGTGTTGGCATGAGATTAAGAGTAGACTTATAGTGGTAAGTGTCAGTGGCTCCTCTCGCTGTACACCTACATGAATATGGTTGGCTTTAATAGCCACACAGCTGTGAACGAACCAGTTACTGTGAATCATACCATATGAAATGGCTGATGCCAATCAGCCAATACAAGCGCAATTTCAGTGATCTGCCTGAACTAACAAACACTATGCTTCATCAAATAAAACATTTATTGTATAAAATGAACTCAAATTCGGAGAAATAAATGCTGGTCGTCAAAAACAGTGTATTTTGTGAGAAAAAACCATCAAAGAAGATACACTACCGTTCAAAAGTTTGGGGTCACATTGAAATGTCCTTATTTTTGAAGGAAAAGCACTGTACTTTTCAATGAAGATGACTTTAAACTAGTCTTAACTTTAAAGAAATACAC
>JAVQJL010000776.1:0-11441 GCA_036024295.1 Nannoperca obscura
TGTAAACAAAAGCGGCCATGAAGTTGTTGTTGCGCTCAGCTGACTGCAAGTGAAAGTACCTCCAGAGCGAACAGAAACACCAAAAACCTCTCCACCAGCACATTTGTGGAGGCCACGACTCCAACAAGTCAACACCAAACAAAAAAACCCATAAGTACAAAGTTAAATAACAAAAAGATTTAAAAGAGCAAGTAAGACGAGCGGAGCAACCGTAAAAGGCAGCACACACAGAGGCGCCTGCGCACTAGAGCATTTAAGAAGAGGACAGGTCAGAAAACAGTTTAAGAATGACATGTTCAGACAGACTCTGATACTGAAGCCGAGAGCGGCCATGCTTGCAATAATTTTTTTTATACCGTTATCTCGAGATCACGACCTAATTATTCCGTTATATCGAGATCACGGGATGATTACACAATTGAGCCTTCAAGACCACTGCCATGACTCGTCGATTCATAACTGGAGAAACAGCAAGCTCAATTAGCGACTGAGCACTAAAATAAGCCCAAATGAAAATGAACAACGTTACAGTATCGCCAGCTTGTGCATGAGTAAATATGAAGTAGAACATAATATTGCTGTTCCAAACAGAACTGTGCAATCATGTAGAATACATATGTAATTTAAAAAATACACATTTCTAATAAATACAGTGGATGGGTTTGAAATATGATTCATAAATATCGTTTATTAGATTATCAGTGTGTTTTCGCAGCGGTCTGTTCTCAAACTGTCAAAGCTTGTTTTCTCGAGATAACGGAATAATTAACTCGTGATCTCGAGATAACTGAAAAATTAACTTGTGATCTCGAGATAACGGCATTAAAAAAAAATATTGCAAGCATGGCCGCTCTCGGCTTCCGTAACAGAGTACATATCTTGGTCACAACCTTTAAATAGTCAAATTTACATTTACATTTTTTTTTTAATCACTCAAAAAATCCAGGAAAAGTCAGGCTCAACATTTATAATCAATTTTCTGACATTTTATACAAAAATGAATAAAATGTACATTTTAAAATGGATCGTACTTTCCCAAACCCTTTTAATAACAGAATGCAAATCAATGAGTCACACCGGATGTGTACTCTTCTTTTCCTTTTTAATGTGTTTCCATAGTTCAGTGAGTCTGACACACCATGGCTCACATTAGTGAGACAGACCATAACTCTATGCAGCTGCTCATGTCAGTGATGGGCATCAATAACCGGCGCCAGGCCTGTGGTCCGTAATTGTGTTAGAGGGGTCAGTGTGGGGTCAACAGGGCATTCTCCCAGCCTGTCTAATGAAGGGAACACAACTCTCCCTCTCACCAATACTCTGTACCGCCATCTCCAATCCCAGGCCCCATTACACGTGTCAATCACGCCATCAGTAATAGATATGTGGTACAGCCCAATAGTGCCAGGAGGCATACAAGCCATCAAATCACAGTGCTCTGGCCAGTGAAATCATGCTTCTGCTAAAGCACTGTGACATGTTTGTTTACATGACTATCAGACTACAGATATTAGTCTATACCACAAAGTAGGGCTGGAAGATGAGCTGACTGATATTACCAACATTGTGAATCTCTGACCTTTTTTTAATAATAATCAAATGATATGAAATTTTACTGAGAAAATTCCCGCCCAGAAGTCCAGAATCCTTTAAGCTGCAGTTATCAATATTTCATATAAAGTAAACCAATATGAGAAAGGGAATATTGCGTAACCATGCCATTTATTATGATGGATATTAGATGCATTTGTCCAGCCCTAGCACAAAGACATATTTGTCCTTCTGTTTTTTTCTGTACCATGTGTTGTGCATAGATTTCCTTCCCTTACTAGAGTAAAGCACTTCCTTCATTCTGTAATATGGCCTGCATGCATCAGTGATGAGCTCATTTCTTTAAAACTCCAATTACTTGTGGAGAGACCAGTAGCTGAAAAGAACCCTGACACTCAGGCCCACCACCCACCCAGCTCCAGCTCAGTGATGTATTACAGGTCATCCGTCACCATTGGCTGGCGTGGTGCAGGGGAGGGCCCAATACACCCATGTGTCAGACTTATGCCAAGGGCAGGCAGGGTTAGTCTTTGAACTCTTAAGTGGATGTAACAGAGCTCATATTGGCATGATTGGATTAGACACGAAATGCCTTCAGGAGTTTGTGCACATGGGAAATGAAGTTAAAAAGTGTATTTTGTTGAAAGCACATCGGAGACATTCTTTATCAAGACCCGAGAGATAATGAGACAAAAGAGAAACAAGAGAAATGTTGTCATGTTTTGAGATTCACATTAATGAGATTGATGATGAATTAATTGCAAGGCAAGTAAATAAGAAATCTAAAGAAACAAAATAAAGAGCTGCATTATAACCGTGTCTGGATTCAATTTTCTTTTGCCTCCAACTGAAGCAGCAATAGATTAGGGTGGGAGTCTAGCTGGAATTAAATTAGCAGAAAGTGAATGGCTTTGGTTACATGGAGAACAAGCCATGTCCAATCAGTGTCTATTTTCAGAGTAAGGCGCTCCTAAACATCAGTCAATTACACTTTGTTTGAATAACAGGAGACTGAAAAATGCTGCAGAGGAAAAAACAATAGATGAGGGTGAACCAGAGGTGCTGGAGAGTATAAAAGTGAACAAAAGAGACAGTGAGGATGAATGGGGGTGGAGCAAGAGATGGAGATGGAGGAAGGGCAGAGTGCACACGAGCAGTGGTGACGGAGGTGGCGTGGAAAGACAGTGAAAGAGAATGTTTGAGAGAAATATGGCTACACATGTCAGCAAGCAGCCTAAGACGTCAGCACTGTGTAAAAATAACCTGTCCAATTATGAAGAGAGACTGCTCGCCTTTCTATCTGGGATGCTTTACTGTAGACGAACACCCAGTCCGATTCCCCCTCTCACCCGCTATATATATATATATATATATATATATATATATATATATATACACACACACACACACACACACACACACACACACACACCTCTCCTGTATATATTTAGATGCAGTCATATATTGCCTCTGATAATGTGATTCCAGAAAATAGATTGGAATTGTTCACTGTCTTTTATAAAGATGGATTGTTCTGTCAATATCCTATGGCTGGCTAGTGTTAGCTCGCCACGCAGCATATGACTTTCCATTCCGCAGCAAAAATGGTGTTTAATGCTTCCCTGATAATGTATGGCTGCTGCTGTTTCCATTATCCATTTAACAGCCTCTAAAAGGAGGATTTATTTCTGTAAATTAGCTGCTGTATAACATGATTGTATCATGGATCACAAACTTTAAGTCAATACGACATGGGGATACCGCGGTTAGGTGGAGAAAACACCTAACCGACTCTTTCCTCTCCTGCGTGCACAGTAGCCGGGAGGCCCGGCAGGGGCGGCGGCAGTTATTCTTGGTAGAACTTCCTCCCTCTACAAGGCTCCCCAGCGTCCCACAGTAGCCATTTGCTCATCAGCCTATTACTTTCAATAGGCGTCAGAGTAATTGGCTATTTCACACATGTAAGGGTTGAGCTGGCAGAAGGTAAAAGGCCAGGCAACCAGGCTGTCAGTGTCCTGCACCACAGTCATTCATCAATTATTATCAGGCACGAGGAAAGCCACTGCCGCCTTCAGCCGATACTTTGTCAAACCTTATCCAGGGCTCCCTGGTTAATCAATTAACATGTGTGAACTTTAGCAGTGTGGGTGTACTTCACTGTGTATCTGATTGAGCGTGTGTGAGTTTGTAGCTTTAATAAGATACATAACATTAGAATCTATCCAGTGTACTTTGGCACACACACACACACACACATAAATAGAGATATATAAATAGAGATATACATACATAAGATTAGATTTATTTTGTATATGTGATGATATGATTTTTGCTGTGATGATGGGCATAACTGAAGGGATAGTAACTTTTGTATTGTGTACTTTAAAAATGTGTTTTAATGGAAACTATACAACACAATTCACATTACCTGTAGCAGTCAGTAACTGTTTAGTTTGGCGGAGGGACATGCTATAGAAGAAGAGAGTGAATTGATGGATTTTAGCTGCTGTGAGAGTTCTGTTGTCCAAGTTAACCCACAACCTGAAATGAGTTGCTATAACAAGTAGTGACATACAGAACAGACAAATCAATAGTTGGTGGCAGGGACCAAAACTAAAATTGGTAATTAAAAAGGTGGAATTATACGTCAGCATCACAATGTACAAAAATCTTACCATACATGCCTCCAACGTATGAACTGATTTGTAGTTCAGCATTGGATTTCACTTGCTGATAGCACCAATGCAACACTACATAAATTTGTCATACATAGGCTGTGCCATGCTTTAATTACGTACCCCAAAGTGATTGTGTTTACATCAAGCAATGAGAGAAATGTTGCTTTGTCTTACTATTGGATAGGAAACTTTTGCTGTGAAATCAATTGAAATAGGTAAAGTTATGGTGTTGACACATCACTGTGAGAAAGCCTTTTTTTCATGTTCTTGTTTGTCTTGTTTAAACAATCTCCACCAGCTTTGGAAACTTGTAGGAGAAAACAAAAGCACCTATAGCTGACCAACAACACTTTGTTTGGGCTCCGAGATACCACCACTGTAGCCGCCTTAGACCCAACATGTAACATTTAGGAGCTGCACCTCAGCCACGCCATAACCCTTAAACTACTATAAATCTAGCTTTAGTCCCAATAGTCATCACACTCCACTCAGCAAATGACATCACCATCACCAGGAGTCAGATGATGACACAAGGCAGTCATATTTCTGACCTGCACTACTAGCATCTCTGATAATGACACTAAACCAATGAATGATAAAAAATAAAGATATAAAAGCAAGTAAAACAGTACAGCAGATGGGTTCTAATTGTTGTCTCAGCCTACAGAATCAGGAGAGAAGCTGGATGGCAGGTATTTTGACTGTGCTAAAACACAGCCTGTTCCTGGACACCAATGAAACAGCTCATCTGGAGAATGAAGAATGTTCTTAATCTGGATTCCTCATTCAAATTCACTGTGATGTTGATTTACATGTAACAGTTTCAGGGAACGTGCAAACTGCTGGGTCCTCCGCTGAAAACTAACCACTTTCAAAACAGCGTTGGATTTCCTGCTCCAATGCAACTTTTATTTATTAATTCAACCATACAATCTGCTGAGATCCTACTGGAGAAACAAGGCACATTTTGTATAGAATGTTAGGGTCTGTTGCATGGAGCTTTATATTCATAAAAGGCAATGAGTCACTCTCTTTGCTTCCACCATCTCTCCATCTCTCTTTGCAGTAATAACTGGAGGTGAAGATAAAGGACTGGCGGTTGCTGGTTGGTTGGCTAGTTTGCAGGCTGGGTCCCTGCTGACAGGTTGTGATAGGTGTCATCTATCACCAATGAAAAGGCCTGAGGGCTCACCACACCAATCACACTAGTGCCAGATGTTACAGCCGAAGCACTGCACACATACATACATACACAGGCACATACACAAACATAAATCACACACACACCAACAAACAACCTGACATTCAAACATATGCAGAAAGATGCCATTGTTATTCACAATGAAACCATATGTATACACCTATGCATGAGCAAAATATATATTGCGTTTTTCTTTCACACACACATTGAGGACACAGAATTTCAAGAGGGAATTGATCAACTCTAAGAATCTTTCAAGAATCTGTCCTCAAGATTCAACAGGTCTGCTGCAAACAGGAAGGGACCCTCCCCATGTGTAGAATAAGGCAGTGAAAAACAAGAAGCACAATGACTTCACCATCAAGTTATCACCACAGCCAAAGAAGGGAGGCCCCCCACTGTCTCTGACGGACTTGTGCAGACAAAAGGGAAGGCCACCTCTCTGCATGAGCAATTACAGCAACAACTTCATGTTTCTCTATCCCCTGAGGGGCCAGACATTATGAGCCCACCTGTCAAGTGCCCACATGCCTTTCCTCGGCTTCACGCGATGCACACGGGAGCAGTAACTCTCAATTAGTCGGAAGAAATTTTAAGCATTTTAAGCTAACACTGTCATCGAACCCTTAAAAAACAACTAATTAAAGGGTGGGACTGTAAACGAAATCTGAAATTTAAATTGTAATGTGCAAAAGCTGTCGTGAGCTTAGCAAGGTCTAAATAATTTGAATAAGCTGGATGATACGCACACTCACTCAAACACAAACATAACTATACACACAAATTACATCGCTTTCATACTTCCTTTCCCTCATGCTATGTTTGCTAACAAAGTCATCCAATTACTGATTGGAAATAGCCATATTAGAATATGCAATAACCCCTCTGAAAAGCATCTCCCCCTTTTTTGATTGATTGCTTTTGCTTAACCACCATGCGCTCTGAACATGATTCATTCACTTTTTAATCTGCAGCATTATTCAAATGCAGCCCTGTGAGTCTGGGTTTGGTTTCGGCGAGGCTGAGCGCTCTGGGGTTGTCCGTGTTATTTCTGCTGGTGTGTTTCCGAGCGGTGTGAAGGGGGAGTGGAGGAGGGGAAGGGACGGCGTAGAGCTAATGGACCTCTTCATGCTGTGCGTTCCTAGCATGGCTGAGAGGTATGAAGGGCGATCCTGTGGCTGTCTCTGCATCACACTCCGGGATCCGTAGAGAGTAAGGCAGCAGTAGAAATGTTAATGTTGATTTATCATGATGGACTGTGATGGTTGTATTAGAGTGGGGTTTGTACATGGTTTATACAACAATATATGAATAAAACTTTAATAAAAGGAACAAGTTAAATGTTTAATGAATAAAGATAATCTTTGCAAGTTACATCTTGCATCAAAGTTCAATGAGTATCATGGATGCAGATGTCTATTGGTTGTAATCTGAATAATGAATCTGCCATTTCATGAGATGATTAAAGGCCTCTTTTGGATAATTCATTTATTAACAAAAGTTACAACTTCAACACCGTAGAAATGCGAGACATGTCCCCTGGCACGGGAAAGACAGAGCTCAATAAATGATGTCGACTCGCCATTGTGGTGACAAAATAAATTTCAATTACGGCCATGTGAAATTGGATTTCCTTGAAGCATTAGGGGATTGAGAATCGTTGAAAGGTTTCACGCTTCTACACAGGTCCTTTTCTTCTAGACGACAGCTTGCCTCGGTCTCGGGCACCTGCAGCTTGTGGCGGGCTGAGCTTCAACACTGGCTTTACTGGCTGTCTTATGAAATCAATAAGTCACTTCGGACAGATGTGTTTTCTCTGGTAACAGCTCACATAGAATTAATACGGATGATTACAGGCTGCAGCCATTCTGGGTAATTTTCCTCCACCTGGTGACATTCCATGGTGACCGGGTCCTCTTCATGGTCATTTTGCGTTCATTCTGTCACATTCTCTGAACAATAACATGCAGAGCTGAATATTATTGCTGTAAATACAATTTGTGAGGTCTATGAAAAGATGTTGTAGATAAACTGTGAATCTGATTTTTAGATACTGCTCAAGAATTGAAATGTTGAAATGCTCACCAACCTATAAAATCTGAGCCAACAACAATACAGACATGCTTTTATTTTTATCTTACAAGAACCAGGCTTTGCTGGCATGCGCAACAAATTCAACCTCTGATGGATTTTCAAAGTTACAGAATGATGTTAGATCTATAAAAGATCTATAAAAATCCCGCTGTAATATGTAACACTAACACTACAGATAACTGTTGCTGAAAGGATTAGTTGATTAATCAGTAATTCATGACCGAAAATTGACAACAATTTTGATAATAATCTAATCATTTAAGTAATTTATCAACAAACATTCCTAACTTTCGCTGATGTGAGGATGTGCTCCTTTTCTTTGATTCCTATCATTGTGAATTGAATATCTTTGGGTTTGGGGCTGCTTGTTGGACATAATAAGCTATTTAAAAAGACGTTAATTTGAGCTATGGGAAATGTGATGGACATTTTTCACCATTTTCACCACCAACACTAAAGACTAAACCATTAATAATTATAATTGAAAGATTATTTGACCATGAAAATCTGTAGGTGCAGACCAGCTGTTAGGCTATACAAGAGAAGCACATTAACTTTCTTGAGTAGAAGTCTGGATTCAATCAGTGAGGACAGAAGCTCTGTTAAACCTTCACCAGACGTGTCTTAAGGGTGGTCACTGAAGTGTCAATGCCAGCTAATTGATACAGAAAAGAAAGAATTTTGGGGCAGTCCATCTGGACCATTTCACCCCAGGGTTAACTTCAACTACACATGACCCTCTTATCTAGTGATGCATGACCCTGGCCTCTGGGTCCTTGGAGCACTGAGCGATGCAAGCACTTCCAACAGCACATTCAGTGTTCAAACAAAACCTTTGTATAGCTTCCTCTTTCTCTGACAATCTCTCTCACTCTCTCTCTTCTGGAAAGGAGATTCACTCACATTTCAGGTGACATTTCCCTCTAAAGAGTCTTATTCTTCAGTCTGCTGCACAGTTTCACTGTTGAATGGTTTCCCTGAATGTACCTAAATGTGCCAAGCTTCAGTGAGAGACTCATTTTCACAATGGGCAATAGTGATACGAAATTGATAAGAGTCTTGCTAAAACCTGATGTTATGTACCATCCTGCCCAAGGAGAGCTCTTCGTAAAGCTGGGCATTACTGTCAGTGAAGACACTCTCAGTACTGTTTAAACATTCATCCATGCTGCTGGTACACTTTCCAGACAAGTGAACACTGACTAGGAAGTGAATCACAGAGTAGCCAAGGCTTTTGGTGCTTTCTAGGAGATATGCTTTACCATAAGACCAATGTCATGTCAGGTCATGTCTATACTCAACTGAACTCAATCCAAATGACTTTTGACATGCAAGTCTTAGAGCAGAAAGCTAGCTTGTGGACGTGTCTCTGCAAGCTCAATAGACTGTCAAGACAAGGTTCTGCATACTGAAGTCCTCACCCGTGCTGGCATCTTTTGCATGAGTATTACACTTGAGAATTAACAAATCAAATTGGCTGGACTTGTCATTGGCACACAGAGGAGAACCACGAGAGAGAATAGTATTAGAATAGTATTAGTATATACAGTATGGAATTGTGTCACAATTCCATACTGTATATACTAACTGTATACAGTATGCCCAGTACTGTAATCTTTATTGTGTATACTAACCTTTATAGTGTATGGTTTTTGCAGTTAGATAATGGTAAACCATGATTGATTTCTTGTATAATAACAAGAAATTCTGTAATATACAGTATGTACCGATGGACATAAATCAAACTGCAACTGCAAACATGCCGATTAAGCTTCACAAAGAGAAATCAAAATGTCTTCCTAAAGATTATTATTTTTGGTTTTATTTTTTTTCTGGAGCTGTTTTACAAGCAGTAGCAATTTATTTGACTTTGTTGGAAGGTCATCACTGGCACCAAGAAGGTAGCAACAAACTCACTTTTTTGAGTATACTTTCAGATTTAACACTGTATACTTTAAACCTGCTTTGAATTTGTGTGTAGTAACTGTCACACAGCTCAGGTTTCAATTCCCAATTTAAAAATTTAAAAAGTTTGTGGGTGGGAAGTTGGTTTTAGAACTAGCAACTCCTTATGGGTGTTCAGTGCGTGCAGCGCATGTGAACTCCCTGCTGGCAGATGGCAACAGATAGTGTATTGGAAACTGTCTACACCCACCCGAGGGTGAAACAGTGGAGTTGGCAGTGACAAGATTCACAGCACATGAGGAATTGGATGTTCCAAGAAAAAGACAAAAAGTAGACCGATCAAAAAAGAAGGATGGGCTAGAGATGTCTCCTGTAACAACATGTCCCTCCCCAAAGGCTTTTGAACTAGTGAACTAGCTGTAGGAAAAGTGTCCGATCACCCATCCAAAGGCTCTGCAAGAGCTTTACAAGTCTGGTCATTGCTGTTGGCAATTATCACAACATGGTTTGAAACAATAGAAACATACAGTATGTCAAAAGAAATGAGCATCCAGGATGACAAGAAATGGTAGTCCAGTCTCACAAACCATGAGTTCAGATCTCCCTGCAGGAGAGCTCAGTGTCGGACAGTTTAACAACAACAAAAATGGCCTTTCCAATGTCAGAATACAATCACAGCCACTTCACACATTGACTGGTCAGGTGTGTGAAGAGGAGAAAGTCAGCTGGGTTTGAACTTATCTCTCGATCTCCCTTTTAAATTCTTCACACAACTACTACTGTCACTTTTCAAGTGAGCAACAGAGGAAAATGTGTTCTTGGAAATTATGTCAGTAAGGGTTTACAAAATGCCTCATTAATAAACTACCAAACTCTGATAACCACATAAAATATATGTCTTAATGTTCACATTGGATTAAGTGATCAGATTTCTTTTCCATCAATATGGTCAGAACCCACAATGACTAAATGCTTTAAAAGAAAAGAAAGGCAAATAGCGCCATTGCTGCCTGTACAGTTATGTCAACACATGCACTTACTGGAGGCATATTGTTACATTTGATTAACTATTCCTAATCATTCGTTGCCAATGTGTTTACATGCTGCAAGATTTGCTGGATATCACCGAGTGTGTGATACATCAGCCTAGTTATGAATTCCTGTCGATGACTAGACCTCATTTCCATATTACGCTCAGACAGCTTTGATTTGAATATCACTCTTCCCAGTTCACCACTCCATCCTTTAGAAGTAGGATTGGAGGTTGAGAGCTCTCAGTGGGGGGTACTCAAAACGTAAAGATGGAAAACTGGCTGTGTAAATGTTTTACACTTTGGAATTTCTGACATTTCAACTGATAATGTGAGTGCATTATTTAAAAAAATGCCTCCATGTTTTTCCAATAAGTTTAATAAAAAATTAAATTAGATGAGTTTATTAAATACAACATTACTAAGAAAATGAAATTATTTTGGTCTGTGCATGTATCCATTTGTATGTGCTTTCATGTACATTAATATGTAATGTAAAGTGGAGCAGAGGTCGAGGGTTAGTAAAGGCGCAGCCCATCAAAGCAAACCAGCATGTAATTTACCCAAGAGTCTGGTCTCTTTATCAGGTACAACCAGACAATAACAGGTAGGTTCACCTTATTGCCTTCATGCTTGAACTCTTCAAGGCATATATTCAGCATGGCGTATTAAAATCCTATATGCTGACTTAATAATCCCCCCCCCAAAAAAAGAACATACTTCATCTTGTACCGACTCATCCCAAAGGAGCCTTATTAGGTTGGTCCTGTAAGTAGCAGTACTAGCTCACCTGGAACTCCCAAACCGCAGGTAAGTCTCCATGTCTCTGTTTCCTCATGTACAACCATGGATGTAACCTAACCAAGGGCGTAGGAGTGAGTTTGACATTGGGGGGGACACATCTCTCACCGGTGGTATAATTGGGTGGGACAAATGCACCTTTTTCCAATATTGGGGGGGACACGTCCCACCCGTCCCCCC